>JACEFZ010024233.1:0-37500 GCA_014155875.1 Cepaea nemoralis | reverse complement strand
ACAGTGTCAAGGGAAATAACTTGAGATTAACGTTTCATGGTACAAGAGGGGCAAGTAAAAGTAATTTATTGAAGTATAAATGAAGGCTGTTTAATGCAAACAGTTTGTTTGAAGAAAGAATTTCATGATATTTACGGAAATATATTGCCAATCCGATCAAGAGTTGTTTTTTTTTTGTGTGCATATCCTTTACAGGACGTCGCTGTCAACATCAGCATCTTGCAGCTGATTGTTGATTTATTGGCAAGATTACGCTCAGTAGTTTGCCATTGCTTTCTGAGGATCAAGAGCTACTAAAACAAATTTAAGTAATTGCTATATCTTAGATGTCCAGCATGTGACCTCATGTGGCGGATACTATTACAAATAAAGGGCAGTCTACCTATGGGATAATATATCTAGTGCAGTATCTGTTTAATCTCTACATTGTAATCGGTCTATTTATGAATATTTTTTTGGCAAGCGCACACATGTGCCTTATAATGACAGCAAACATGGTCGTAGAATTCTTTGAATAGTGCGAAGAAACAGATGATATCGATGTTCGCCATTGATAAACGAGTGGATTACGGCAGTCGCTGATGTTTGCCTAAAGATGGAGTTATATTTGAACCTAGCAAAGACAAGCAGCCGTATTAGGTGTTCAGCTGCAATGACTCTCAGTCTCTGAACATGTAACATATTTTTCCTTAGTTTTCTTTCTAATACGAGAATTTGGTGATAACACACTTTCGTGTCATAGCCCTTACTTGGTCTGCTCATCCCTGTCTCGGCATTAAGCCATAACTGTGACAAAACCGCACTACCTATCAGTTTCTGCCATCCATTTTTGCTAGCTCCAAACCGACTTTTTGTTTGGAACTGAATATGTTAAAAGTCAAGAGGATCGACTTCGTTGCACCGGGTTTTATCCGAAATGGCCCAGTATATTTCCGCGTGGCGGCTTGCTTAAAGCGTTGCAAAAATTACGAACTACGCAACTCCAGCGACAAGCCCCAGGATTTCTCCGAGACAACAGCACACCTGAACCAAACGACGTACACCGGGATTGAGCCCACAACTTTCTGAACGTACGATAGTTGGCGTAACCACTTAGCTTATCCTGTCAAGAAATTTACTCCCATAACAATGCATTTATTGTCTCTCCATTGTAAGCCTCTCTTGCTGTCATTTGTAAACTACCTATGACATGTTGAATCCACCTACGTTGTGGTCTTCCTCTCTTCCGAATGCTTTATACACTATATGAGAGGAATCATCATTGAAGGACATAGCATCGATAACACTAGATATGAGAGGAATCATCATTGAAGGACATAACATCGATAACACTAGATATGAGAAGAATCATCATTAAAGGACATAACATCGATAACACTAGATATGAGAGGAATCATCATTGAAGGACATAACATCGATAACACTAGATATGAGAGGAATCATCATTGAAGGACATAACATCGATAACACTAGATATGTGAGGAATCATCATTGAAGGACATAACATCAATAACATTAGATATGAGAGGAATCATCATTGAAGGACATAACATCAATAACATTAGATATGAGAGGAATCATCATTGAAGGACATAACATCAATAACATTAGATATGAGAGGAATCATCATTGAAGGACATAACATCAATAACATTAGATATGAGAGGAATTATCATTGAAGGACATAACATCAATAACATTAGATATGAGAGGAATCATCATTGAAGGACATAACATCAATAACATTAGATATGAGAGGAATTATCATTGAAGGACATAACATCAATAACATTAGATATGAGAGGAATTATCATTGAAAGACATAACATCAATAACATTAGATATGAGAAGAATCATCATTTTGCGGACATAACATCAATAACAGTAGATATGCGGATGACACATAGTTTGTTGATTGACTGATTGATTTTTTGATTGATTGATTGATTTATCTTTATTTTAGAAGGATTACAAATTGGGCACGCAAGCCCGTCTTACATTCGGCCCTTTCAATCTCTCAGCTTTCGTTCATCAATAGTGCATGATGCATTTACATATGGAAATAAAAACATTCTCAAATGAATGTTGTGAATATAAACAATGTATATTAATCATCCACACACTCACACATCCCCCACCCACCACACATCTACCACACACACACACACCTCCTAATCACGCACACACCCCTAGGCACACATTTATGCCCCATCTCATCCCCAACCCACACATATTCAACCACCACCACACCCTTCACCCACCCAACCACACATCCCCAACCATACATTCCCACACCCACATATACATTCTCCTACCAACCCTCACATCAAGCACCACCCACATACACCCCCACTTCCCCCCACACAATCTCCCCCACCCACACACATCCCCACCCACACAAATATCCCCACCCAAAAATACCTCACACCCATTCCCCATCCCACATACACTCACCCACCCACATAGTCTACACACTTCCTCCACCAATACTCACCCCTCAATCACACATCCCCCTCCCACACACACACATCCCCCCACCAACCCACACATACACCATTCGCACACATCACCCACCCATACACACATCCCCACACACATCCCCCACTCACGTACTCATCGTTGCAGACAATGAGCAGGATCTGCAATGTTTAGTAGATGCCTTTGTTGCACACAGTGAACAACTATGGTTATAATTAAATTGTAAGAAAGTCACAAGTTGTCTTCGTCATCAGGAAGAATAAAATACAACAATGTAATATACTGGTACATGGGAATATTCTTAAACAAATGAATCGGTACAACTTTCTCGGAACAGTCATAACGTCTGATGACAAGATTAGAACAAGAATCGCACAGGCGAAGGTAGCCTTTTGCAAGATGAAAAACATACTGACCAATAAAAAGATGTCAATTGCCACGAGAACAAGTGTTAAGATGCTACATAGTATCTGTATTTTATATGGATGTGAGACGTCTACGATGGGCATACAAGCTGAAAAACATCTGATGACTTTGGACATGTATTTTCTGAGGACAATGCAAAGAGTACAATGGACAGGCAGAAAATCCAATTTCCAAGTCCTACAAGAAACAAATAAAAACCGTAAACTGATTAGAGAAATTGGACGTAGACAGTCACAATTCTGTGGACACGTTATGAGAAGAAATAAATTGTAGAACTTGGTGACAACTGTCAAGATCGAAGGGAAGAAACAATGAGCTGTTAGTTAGTCTTTCCTCTTGAGCCCATTCGGCGCATAGGGCAGAAGTCATGGCTTTCCATGTCCGGCGGTTCGCTGCTATCTGTTATAGATCTTGGATGGTTACTTGGCCGTTGAGTGAGCCTTCTCTGATGATGGTTCTACGCAGGGTCTCTCTTGGTCTTCCCCGTTTGTAGAACTCAAAAGCACTATGTCGTCGGCAAAGTCAAGGTCTTCTAGAATTTTGTCAACCCAATAGATACCTCTGTTTGTGTTGTTTGTGCATTTTCGCATGACCCAATAGATAGCAATTCCATAGGGCATCGGTGATAGGACACAACCCTGTTTCACTCTGTTTCCACTGTGAACCAATCAGAGTTGACTGATTCTGTTCTTACGCAGCAACGTGTCTCTTTGTAGAAAGATTGTATGATGTTGATATATGAGCAGGCAGAGAAGTAAATACCTGGATGGCTTGTCCAAGTGGCATGGTCGAAACAAGAGCACAGAGCATGGTACATAATGATGATGGTACACTTTCCTCCTTAATTATCTTCTCTTGACCCTCACTTTAAAAACAAAATGTTATACGGCTTTAGCAGGACGTTGCGGTAAACTTCAACCCCAGGTTGTGTTTGTATACAGTTTAATCTAGTAGTTTGCCATTATTATCTGAGAGGGAAGTCAACGTTGAAGCCCGACTGTCCCTTGTAACGAACGATTCCCCCACCCCGAATTCAGCGCACTGGAAGTTCAAGCGCAAGCGTTTTAAGCCCCGCGGTCAAGCATACTGCCCATGTATTTATACATCTCCAAATTACTTCATTTTCTTCAAACACAGAAGCCACAAACAATAAGTGACACGATTTATTGCTTGGCATATTTTCCCCCGCCAGTCTCCCTGGCCGAGGTGTTAGCAGCTTTCTCCGTAACCCCGAATACTCTCGTTGTTGACTTGATCGCACGAGAATTTTAAGCGGTTCGAGTCGCGCCAGTGACTTATGAGAGTAGTGGACTCGGTCGCTCAGAAAGTCGTGGCGTGCTGATGAGTGTAATCTAGCATATGAATCAACATACAGCTGAAAGATGCTACTAATGACCGCAATATCCCTGAAACAGGATGGAAACGCGAAAAAAAAAAATAATTAACCCTCATCAGGTCTCGTCACATTGACAACATGCAGCGACATATGAAAGGCAATCAATCATGAAAAATATTGTTTGTTGCTTCTATGTTTAAATTCTCTGGAGGAATACGTTGTTTTGAATTTCATTTACTCATTTTCGTAATAACCAATCTTTTACAATATTGAGTTCTTGTTGGATATACCTGCTTGTTCATAGTTCCATATAATTAAATTATAATATATATTTTCTATGAGTCCACTTCTTCCTGTAGTCCACGCCGTATGCCGTTTGGGACCATTTCCACAGTCTTCTGTCTAGTGTACCGCCGCCCATTTCCGTTACACACGTTCATCCATGCCATGATGTCAAACTGTCCAGCATCTACTCTCTTGTTCTCTCCCTGGCTTTCCTCCACTCCAGCTTCACCGTTGTGACAACATGCCATAGTTTTCCAGTTCTCATGACATGCCCAAAGAATGTGAAATGTCATCTTCTGATGCGAGTTGCTAGTTCTCTTTGTGAGTCTGTCTGAACAACACCTAGAGTTGCACAATGGTTGCGGCATCTTGTAGTCTGTGCTATACGTTAACTGTGCGAAGCTAGTTATCTGATGATGATGATTATGATGGCGATGATAACAAATGCGACGACGACGAAAATGACAACAATAATAATCACAAAACCAAAACAACAATAACAATAACAATAGTAATAATAACAGCAGCAATGATAACATATTCCAAACCCACGTACACACATACCTCGCCCACTCACACACCCCAACGCCTCATACACATCCTCAAACAAACACATATCCTCACCCACAATCCCCCTCCACATAATCTCACACCCACACACACCCCACCACCCACACATACATCCCCACCCACACACATACATCTCCACTCACATCATACCCTCATCCACCCACACACACACACACAACCCCCACACCCATCCCCAAGCCACATACACACATACCCACACACACCCAACCACACATCCACACACACATTCCCACCCACCCACACACAAGAATCCCACTACCCACCAACACCCACATACACACACCCACCGACAAAACATATTCTCACCAACAGGTCCCCACCCAAAACACACATCACCTACCCACACGTCCCTCATCCACACATAAATTATCGCACACCCGCACATCCCCCCACTCACACATCCCCTACACATCTCCCAACCCACCCACACACATCACCCACCCACACACGCACATCCCCAAATGGAAAAAAATTTAAAATTAAAACAATATTTTATACATTGTATAACGAAGAAAAGGTTATGCCAGGGGTGGGCAAACTTTTTGTGCGTAGGGCCGCATTGACAAATGTAAAGGTATTGGCGGGCCGCATATATATATCGTTGATTTCTCCATAGTCGGAGAGTGTCTGCCTGAACGGCGAGGAATCACCGGTCTGCATGCACACCAATAAGCCAGAAATGGGACAATGGATACTCACGCAAATCTCATGTCCTGTATGACATCAAACTGATGTTAGACAACAGGATGTCATCATCCGACATACAGGACTTCGCGCTGGAGATCACAACCAGCGAACACAAGTAAGCAAGCAAGCAACAGTGTTTTTTGTAATGTAATGCTTCTTTTTCTTCTTTCTTTCGCCTTAAATATGTCTATAACTGCAATGTTGCCTCTTGTATGAATTTAACTGTCCTTTTTAGTTCACTCAGCAGTCCATAGAGTTTATCTTCCACGGTTGTCTCTCTAGGCCAGAATGTTTGCTTAGACATGTTGTAATGTATGCAGTCTTTGAGTATGTGCTCTGTTGTCTGCGACACCAAACCACATGTGCGCATGGCTGATTCACCAATCTTGAATCTTGCGAACATGTTGTTGCGTAATCTATTGTGTCCTGTTCTGAGAATAATGACTTGCTCTGGTCTGTCCATAACGTGGTAGTCGTCTTGAGCAGGCTTTGGTGGCCTTCTGACTGATTTGATCATTCTTTTCTCTTGGTGGTTTGTAACGAGCACATCAGGCTGTTCTTCTTTTGCTCCTTTCTTAGCCAATCGATTAGTTCTGTCGTTTCCGGGTACTCCACAGTGGGATGGTATCCACTGTATGGTGACCTTATTCTGGCTGTTAAGTTCAGAAAGTAGTGTCCTTAGTACTGGCAATTTCCAAGACATCATTTCGTTTTCGTTGAGGTGTGTTTCCTGCAAGCAACATACGCTTACCTTTTCTTGGTCTAAGATGTTTTCTAGTTCTATTGTTTTGTTGCTGAATCCATCTGCATTAAAGTGCATTAGTTTTAGTCTTTGTTTGGTATGGCCAGACAGTCAATTCACAGGTCCCCTGGCTCCACAGGACATCTGAGAAGGACCTCCAGTAGCTGTGGTTGGACCCTTTAGAGTCATATGGCCCGGCACTGCACCTGCCTGGGAGTCCAAAGCAGGGAGAGCACCGTAACATTTAGTAGTAGTCGACATATTTCAGTTCGCGTAATTGGTGGCATCCTGATATCCTGGCTGGTGGACTCCGTCTTCAGCACCTTTCCTTTGCTAGAGCAGACTGTAGTCTTACTCGAGTTTAGGTGTGTAGGCACGCCTACACATGTCTGCGCATGTCTGCAATTTTGAAGATGGAGGTTCAGAATGCTCTTAACCATATGACATCTGGCAAGACCCCCGGTTCAGACAGCGTCACAACAGAAATGATTAATGCTTTAGAAGAATATGGAATAGATAAAGTTACCAGTCTGCTTAATACAATACATGATACTGGAAATATACCCCAGAAGTTACGTAATTCTGTATTTATTGCAATCCCAAAGAAATCCGAAGCCTTGGAATGTGATCAACATCGAACAATTAGTATAATGAGTCACATCACGAAGATTTTGCTAAGAATTATCATGCAAATAGTTAGGAGGACAATACAACCTGAAATAGGAGAAGAACAATGTGGGTTTGTAGAAGGCAAGGGTACAGTAAATGCTGTGTATATACTGATAACCGTAATCGAAAGTTCTATAGAAGTAAACAAAGATCTACACCTTTGCTTTATTGACTACACAAAGGCTTTCGATAACGTGAGACATGTCAACATGATAAGGATGCTTGAGGATCTACAGATTGATGGAAAAGACCTGAGACTTGTAAAAAACATATATTGGAAACAACAAGCTGCCATAAGAGTTGATAATGAAGTAAGCCAATATCAGCCTATTAAGAGAGGTGTGAGACAGGGATGTATAATGTCTCCAGATCTGTTTTCTCTGTACAGTGAAAGCATTTTCAGAAATATTGAAGATATGGAAGCAATCAACATTGGGGGACGATGCATCAATAACATTAGATATGCAGATGATACAGTCTTGATCGCAGACAATGAACAGGACCTGTGTCAGGGTCTTAAACCTGGCTCGTTATACCTAACACATGTGAGACAGTACAAGTACAATGTGATTTGACTCGAGACACAAACGACACGAAGTTCAATGGATTTATTTACAGATCACATGCAAGACGATCTAGTTTGACATGTGATGATCGTTACAATACATAAGTTAGACATCAATACACTTACACACAGACCACAGCTCACAGTCTATCTCGAAAGATGTACAGGGACTCGACTTTCGGGCACAGAACTACACAAAGCCTTTCTCACTCTCTTACGTCCTGTCGGTCCGAGTACCCTCAGCTGTCTGGCTATCTTTCGCAACGCGCCTTCCCCCCTGAAGTGGCTTCACGAGGTCTGCGTGCGTCTTGCTTTGTCCTTGCCTGACCGCTGGCTGTCTCGTCAGCCAGCAACCTCGCAGGCAGGTAACTAATACTCGCCTGGCGGGCGTAACGATGTTACGGCATCCCTGCTAGAGACTATTCGCCTGGCGGGCGTAACGATGTACCTGCATCTCTGATGGCAACACTTTAGACTCTGACAACCTGCAACATTTAGTAGATGCGGTTGTTAAACACAGTGAACAACTAGGGTTAGAATTAAATTGTAAAAAGACACAGATTATGGTCGTCACTAGGAAGAACGAAATACCACAATGAAATATACAAGAAATTGGGAATATTCTTCAACAAGTGAATAGGTACAACAATCTCGGAACAGTAATAACATCTGATGGGAGATGCCTTGAAGAGATTAGAACAAGAATCACCATGGCAAAAGTAGCCTTTAGCAAGATGAAAAACATACTTACCAATAAAAATATGTCAATTGAAACGAGAAAAAGAGTGTTGAGATGCTACATAGAACCTGTACTCTTATATGGATGTGAAGCTTGGACAATGAGCAGTCAGGCTGAAAAACATCTAATGGCTGTAGAAATGGAGTTTCTGAGGAAAATGCAAATAATACCATGGACAGTCAGAAAGACCAATGAACAAGTTCTTCAAGAAACAAATGAAGATCGTAAACTGATTAGAGACATTAGACGTAGACAGTCAAAGTTTTTTGGGCATGTTATGAGAAGAAAAGATCTGGAGAAATTGGTGACAACTGGTAAGATCGAGGGGAACAGACCAAGGGGAAGACCTAGAAGCAAGTACCTAGATGGCTTGGTATTGTGGCATGGTCGAGACAGAAACACGGAGCTGATCCATGACTCTGGTGATCGAGTGAGATGGCAGAACATGACCGCCCACGCTTACCGGCATGGCACATGATGGATGGATGGATAGTTACACCCTGCTGCAGCCGTTGTTTCTTTTATGAATATTGCAACTCGTTTCAATCATTGTAATGTTTCATAAAGGGCCGTGAGGTAGATTTTCACAGTATGAAGCAAGTCATCAAAATGCCGCCCCTTAAATGATTTTTTTTTTCTCTTCTAAATGCCGCCCGTTAAAGATTTTTAATTGTTGAATAGTTCAAATTGTATTTTGATTTCACTGCTTCTGCCGCCCCCGTTTGGCGCCGCCTGATGCGGCCGCCTCTCTGTATCATAGCGCGGCACGGCCCTTGTTTATATGTGAAAATGTAGAAATATGTATAACAGGAATTCTTAGTATCAAGGGAAATAAATTGAACTGACATTTTTAAGCATCAAGGGAGACAAGAAAATAACTTTATTTGAGTACATATGAAGGATGTATACAGCAAACAAGTAGACCGAAGAACGCATACCATAAGATATAATTGAAAACATGACCACTTTGATCAAAAACTACTAAACAAAATTTAAGCAATTGCGATATCTTAGAATTCCAGTTTGTGATATTATGAGGTAGATAATATATTAAGGAAGTGCACTCTACATAAGGATAGTATATCAATTAGAATATCCGTTTAATCGTTATGGTGATTATTTGTAGAGATGTAGTATTTTGGCAGCACATGTACATGTGCCTCATAATCATAGCAAATGTGGTAATAGAGATTATTAATGGAGTAAAGAAACAGATGATATCGATGGTCGTCTTTGATACACAAGTAAAAAGTAAAAAAAAAAGACAGTCGCTGATTATTGCCTTAACACTGGAGTTATATTTGATCCTAGCAAAGACAAGCCACGGTTTGAGGTGTTCAACTGCAATCACACCCAGTCGTAGAACATGTAACATACTTTACCTTAGTTTTCTTTCTAATACAAGAATTTGGTGACAAAACACATCTGCTTCTTACCACTTACTCCGTCTGCTCATCAGTGTCTCGGCATTCAGTCATAACTGTGACAAAACATCCGTACTTATCACTTTCGGCCATCTAATTTTTTTAGGTCTTGTCGTATATCTTGGGAAATCTCAAAGAGATAGAGGAAAACTATAATTCCTCTTTCCCAGTGTGATCCTGTCGGACTATAATATTAGTAGCCTTCAATGGCTCAATTACTTGAGTTTATCAATATGGTCCAGGGGATCCCCCAAGGTCAACAAGAAAACGATTTCCTTGAATAATAATAAACTTGTGGAGTTTCCTTGCCACAGTACTCTCAGATACATAATTAATGTCCAGGGTGAATTAATGGTTAACAGACATTAACACGAACACTCAAAGAATTAATGGAACACTTGGAGTGAAAAATGAAATATCTATTAAACTTAATATAAAACAAACTAGGGATGGGTTGTGGCTATTCTGATCACAAAATAATCACCCATTTCAAAAGGCATAGCTCGTATCCATGAATACATTAAACATTCACCTTGTTAGAAAAAACATAACCCATATTTCCCCTGTGGATTGAATCACTCCCATAGATCTGTTATGTTATAATCTTCTTCTTCTTCAGCTTTCCGAGCCATTGAGGTTATAATAATACTCTTAATTCTCTATCTTAAGCTCAATCCACTCCACTCCAAATTTGGTTTTTGGACCCTAAATGTTCAAATGTTCTGTGAGACTAAATAAATTGGGTCCATCGTAAGTTTGTTGTTCTGGTTCAGGTAGGGTGTTCGCGAGGTTGCTTCTCTAATCACAGGTACAGGCTAAAAGTCCCCTGGGTGATTCATAGTGATACTGGGTTATCTGCTTTATGTGGTTGGATGGGACTCTCGCCTGTAGATTCTTCCCATATACTATTCGTCGTCTCTCCACCCAGGAGCTCCTATCAACAGTCATATCTGGTTCTGAATGGATTTAACCACTACCTGAAATTGCAGTATCAAAACATATATGGTGGTACCATAAATGCAATTATGTGATCATTTGAAATGAAAGAAAGTTAAAACCCCAAGGAAAAGGGAAAAATAAACAAAGGGATTTTTGACAACAAGGAAAAATAAACAAAAGGGGAAGAAAGCCGTAGTGCCCAAAAGAAGTTATCAATCCAATAGCTGGCTCCTCTCCATCCAATACCCACTACAGAGCTCTCAGATATTAGGATACCCGATAAGCAATGTCATCTTCGCCCATGCCTGTCTGTCAGGGTGTTGGGGAATAGAGGCAGGACATATTGAGGACAAGAGAAATAACAGAGACAAGAAAAAGTTAGAGAGGCAGTGATGTCAGCGACAGGACATCTACAGGACCAGAGAGATAGGACAGACAGGTCATATATAAGGACGTAGAGAGATCATAAGACAGCAAATCTACAGGACAATAGAGATACTAGACACAGGTCATAGACAGGACAAGACCCAGTTATAAATGGGGACACAAGTCTACAGGACTCTGTTGACTAGACAGCATAGCACTGTACGACCCGACCCAGCACGGGCAGACAGCAGTCCGACGTGACTGGTGGGACAGCCCGGGTTGTCTCGAGAAACACGAGGTCCAGTACCATGAGACCAGCCGGTCAGCGTGAAGACAGGACAGTCGTAGACTCCACAGTTTAGGGGAAGGATGTGTTTTCTTGAGCGAGTGTTTAAGAATTGCGGGAGTGCTAGTTGGCTTTGTCATATGTGAAGATAACTGTGATTTGAGTGCAGTGCTTTGTGTGTGATTACTCGAGTGCTATTATTATGTATTAGCAGCAATATGTATATACTGATATAACCACCTGTGTGCGCATGGTAACTGTAATCATGTTCTCCTGAATAAACCGCATACCACGTGTACTATTGATGTGTCCTTGAGTGCATGTGAAGGAGTTGAGAATACCTGTGTATGTGAGACGCTGACACTGTCACATATAGTCTCAAAGTTGAGTAATACCTTGATCGATTCGGAATTTGATAACCATGTTCACTATTCTCCGTTGTACATAATTGTTTTCCCTAGTTATCCTTAAATTCAACAGAAAAGGCCTCCCACATTAAGTGTCTTAATTCATACACCAAATGCAATGAGTATCCAACTTATAAACAATATTGTTTTATTCTGGCACCAGCCCCTGTTTGACATTCAGCTGTTTTACTCCAAATTAAATGCATTAAGGAGGACCATCATCTCTCCTCTTCAACATTTATCGTTTCTCCGAGAAAACTGCACTCGTGAATCAAACGACGTACGTCGGAATCGAACCCACAACCTTCAGAACGCGAGACAGGTGGCGTAACTACTTCGCTTGTCCTGTGAAGAACTTTACTCCCATAACGGTCTATTTATCTGTCTCTCCACTGTAAGCCTCTGTTGTGCCATGTGTAAACTACGTATCACATCTTGAATCAATATGCGTTGTGGTCTTCTTCTTGTCCAACTCCATGGCACACAACATGAGAGGAATCACCATTGGGAGACGTGACATCAATACCATTAGATAAGAGAGGAATCACCATTGGGAGACGTGACATCAATAGCATTACATATGCGCAGGCTTGTCCAAGGGACATATTTTTCTGTCCCATCTCATCCCATCCCATAGATGGCGGGACATTTTTTCGTCCCGTAAAATGGAACGTGTTTTTTTTTCCGAAATGTGTATGGATTAAGTGTGTTTTTCGTGGTGAAATGGAGTTCGGAGAGTGCAACGGAGTTCGTGCACGCATGCCCGGACTCCCTTCGGCGTATCATCGGCGCCCGGTGGCGATAGTTAAGCCTACCATGACGACCAGACGACCGACAAGAACATAGCGTGGTAAGAGGGCGGGCACTCGCAGAAGGCGGTTAAAATGTTACAGATTGGGCATTGGACACGTTCGAGTACTGTACTGGAACTGTGCATCATTTAGTCAACGCAGACCCATTCTTGAAAAACTACTGTACGGAAACGATATTGTGGTCTTACAAGAAACACAGTTCGGCGACGGAACAGTAAATGTCGCGGGATTTCAGGGATTCTTTAACAGGCGGCACCTCGGACAGGCCATTCTGGTCCGTGACAACATACTAGTGTCTGAGATCGATATGTCTTCCTGGAACAGTGATGCCCTGCAAGTGCAGGCATTAAGAATAATGACACCAGTGCAGCTTGTAATCGTGAACGTTTATGCACGAAATGGAAAGGTCGACGTGCGACAATGGCAGAGTTTGTTCGATATGGATGAAAGGCATATCATCTACTGTGGGGACTTCAATGCCAGAGGCAGTCAATGGGGGAATTGCATCACCAATAGACAGGGAGAAAATCTGGAGGACGCCCTGGCATCCGCTGCCCTAATCTGTCTGAATGATGGGAAGGTCACTAGAAGAGCCACTCGACCAGGTGACTCTGACAGCGTCATTGACTTGGCTCTGGTGTCGCCCACCATCGCACCAAGGTGCCGGTGGGGCACACTGGGATAACACGATAGTGACCACTACCCTTGTGTCATCCTGATCAAGAAAGACGGGGCCATGAGTCAAAGAATCAAGTCAAATGTCTTCCCGTACGACAACACTGGTCAAGACGCCATAAGCAAGATCAGAAGAAGGAAACTAACTTCGTCCCGCAGGAGACAAGAAAGATGGTTGCAGCCACCATGGTGGAATGGAGAGGTCGAGAAGGCATGGATGGGAAAGAGGCTGGCTGTCAAAGACTGGCAAAAGGCCAGAAAGGCTAACATGCTACAGTTTGAGTTGGCGAACCTGAAGACTGAGGTCGATAGGACGACGACTTTATTCAAATCCTGCGCCAAACAGGCCAAAGCCGAGAAATGGGACGAGTTCTGCAGGAAGGTGTGCTCCGAGCAATCTCTTACGACATTCTGGCGCCTCCACAAGAGCATGAACGGTGCTGCACAACGTAGGGGTATTCCAGACTTTCAAGGCACAGACCTCGCATGGAAAAAGTCGGATGCGGATAAAGGTAAGGCCCTTCTTGCACGCTACATAAAACAGACTGACCAGAAAGACGAGCCCGCCAGACAGAGGACAAAAACGACACTCTCTCAGTTGTGCGAGGGGGTCGGGACAGACGAAGAATGGACAATCACAGCTGAGATATTGCGTGCGATGCTCAAGAAATCACCTAACACCGCTCCAGGCCCAGACGGCATCCGATGTGGTGACCTACTGGTGATATCAGATGATGACATGGAAGAACTGGCCAGAGAATTCAACACCAGTATCCAGAGGGGTCAGGTCAAAGAAGAATGGCTACACAGCTACTTGCTGCCGCTGCCAAAACCGAACAAAGACCATTCCAAGATAAGCGGCTACAGAATCATTACGATGCAGAATACTGTTGGCAAGCTACTGGAGAAAAGTGTCGCACACAGACTTGCTTGGGACTTGGAACAGTTCGGCTGCTTCCCGCCCACACTTGGAGGATACAGACGCAACAAAGAGTCATGGCTGAATGCAGCGGTCTTTGCTCAAGATGTTTACGAAGGATTTCAGTCAGAGAAGAGACATGTGCGGCCGCCATAGACTTAGAGGACGCATATAACAGATTATCGTTCGAGCACTTGATGCAAACCCTCCTCAGACTGAAAGTGCACCCTCACCTTGTACGATGGATTGCTGCAGTTCTGCTCCAAAGGAAGGTGGTGCTAAGATGCGGGAGTTGGTCTTCTGAGCCGATAACGATATGTCCAGGATTGCCGCAGGGTTCACCACTGTCACCAGTACTATTCAACGTGTATACGGTGCCGATCACTGAACAACAGTTGGACGGGAGGGGTAGGACTCTGTCATTCGTTGACGACATCTTCGTGTATCGACAGGGTCGAGATAGACAGGCGGTTGCCAATGATATGCAGGGCGAACTAGATCGAATTTCCTCATGGTGTGCTGATGCCGACGCCCTTGTCAACCCCGCAAAGGCAACGGTTAAATGGTTCTCACTAAACAACCATATTGTGAAAACAGACCTGCCGGCAGTAAGAATAGATGCGAGCAGTTTGAGTAGAACCCAGTCAATGACATATCTTGGCGTGAAGCTTGATCGTAGCCTGTCCTTCAGAGATCATGTCGATTATGTCATAACGAAGGCTCGAAAAGGTTTGTCAGCAATGAGAGTCATGACGACTGCCAATATCGAGCAAAGACTGCTAATACTTCTGTTCCAAGGACTTGTGCTTTCACGCATCGAGTATGCTCTGGCCATCCTCACTGTCAGCACTACACAGATTGGAAGACTTGAAAAGGTACAAAACGAAGCCATGCGCATCATTTTGGGCTGGACGAGAGACACCAGCTGTGTAGCAATGAGATACCTCCTTGACTTCCCGACAATGGAACACAGGATCAATAACTGGAGAGCTCGTGCATACTTAAAAATAAGTGCAGATGAGCAGCACCCTCTGCATGACGCTATACTCAGAGAAAAGGGTGACAGGCTAAAGAGGGGCAAATCATGGATGGGTCGGGCATAAGATGTCGTCAGACAAGTCTGCAGTCTTACCAGTATCAACCCCGGCACGGAATGGGTGCCGGTGCCTCCAGCTTTTAAGTGCAATTTCTCCTGCATTATCACACTCGACAGACGGTGCAGAGAGCAGAACCCTGCCGCTGTCAATGCAGAGGTTAACGCGCTCATCTATGAACACTCAGATAGCCCCGAAGTGCTCATCTATACAGATGGATCTGTGGTAAAGCAGCAGAGAAGTGCGTGGGCATTTACAGCCCGTTCAGCGGGCCGAACCGTTCAAGAATCCAGTGGTGCCCACTCTATGACCACGAGCAGCATGACGAATGAGGTGATGGCAGTTACACAGGCTTTCATATGGCTGGAATCACAGCATTATACCAACGTGTGTGTACTAAGTGATTCAATGAGCATGATTCAGAAGGTCGAAGCTGGATCTGTACGTAGACAGTGGACTGAATCGCTGCGGAAGTCTGTTGTACGTAAAATCATTTTCATCTTCGTCCCGGGACATGCGGGAGTCGAGGGAAATGAACGAGCTGACAAACTGGCTGGCTCTGCACCCCCAGTAGATGGCCAGCCCATGGATCGTGCCGATGTTATTAACGTCCTTAAAGATATGGCGAGAACAAAGGACTTTGACGTCAATGATTCCACATCGCTGTCCAGGATGAAAGACCTGGGAGTAAGAATCGGCACAGCCAGACGCGAGAGGTACATCGGGAAAACAAAGCGCCTCGTCAACCAACACAGAACTGGCACTATTAGCCACCGGACGCTGATGCATATGCTGGGAGGAGGATCTGAGCACCTATGGACATGTCCGGAGTGCAACGAAGATACCCCAACTGATAACTGATAACTGATAACTGCTAACTGGTAATCTATGCCTGACACATCCCATCCCATCCCATGGGACATTTCCCCCATGAGATTCCCATGGGAATAACATTCCAATGGCCAATTCTCAAGCTTGTCTATAGGACATGTTTGTCTGTCCGATCCCATCCCATGGTAATTTATGCCTGTCCCATCCCATCCCGTGGGACCTTTCATGACATTCTCATGGCCAAGCCTGGATATGTGGACGATACTTCTATAATGCAAGTCGTCTTAACTTACAGCCATGTCTTATCTCCTTGACTCACACTATAGATCATTGGCTCATTAATAATTGGCAACAAATGTAAACTTGAGAACAAATTGTCGAGACAGCGTGAAATGAAATACACATGAGATTTATTCTGGTCGTCCAGATATTACATGCACAGGCAATAGCACACGTCTTAGTGTCCCGAGATATTCGGGGGGCGGCCTAAGTTACTACGGGTACTTACTGACCTTCCGCATGTCCTCTGTCTCACCGTTGTTATCTCCACAATATTTCCTCCGCTGAATCAATCTGTCTCCGGTGTTATGACTTGTGCCGAATCATTTCGTCTAGAGGCTGCCGGTCATTCGTTCATACATGGCTTTTCCAATAACTGTTGTTAGACCTTCATAGCTCAGAACAAGTCGGACGTCATCCTTCAATTTCTTATAACCGAAAATACTTCGTCCTTAAAAACCACAAACACGTCCGCTTCATTCTGACTTCCCACAGCGTATCCTGTTGTCAAGTTCCCATTGTCCGGTGAACATGGCCGTGACGTCCTAGTGATCGTGCGCTGTCCACTACACTGTCCACTGCAGTTCGCCTTGTGTTTATCTTTTGGTTCCATGCAAGGTGTGCTACTTCTAAATAGCTATATGGCATTATGCCCCCCCCCCCCCCCACAATAAATGATCCTATCATTTAACTCTTTAATACATATCTATAAATATACACTTCGTGATAACCAACTATGCCAAATAGCATTGCCAACAAATGAGAATATTGAGCTGAATACGACCAATAGCCCCTGTTACTTCACCCCCCCCCCCCCAAAAAAATAAAATAGATACCGGGCACGCCCATCAGTTCACACCTACGGTGAACGTCGGTAGACGGCCTATGGGAGGGCCGTTCTAACTAATTACAATCATAATTAGTCCCTAACTTGTTCAATCGAACAAGTGTCCTCATTCTAGGTTAAAACCTGGAGTTGTGGACGAGGGTAATCACAGGTACCAAATAATCAGTACCAGCTAGTTCTCCATATTGTCGCAGGTTATATTCACTAGGCTTTTCTTGTGAGACATCTGTGTAGGAGAGGTACATGCCATGCCCCAAGTGTAGCTTCTATTGCAGCGATTTTTCCTATGACCAAGGATCGCATTTACTTCCGTGTATTTAATGTAATGGCGCAATATATCTGACCTGGCCCTCGAATGAATATATACGAACACTTCATTGCTAATTATCATCTATAACCAATTAATTATTAATTATTTAACAACCGTAATTATTTCAATATAATAATCAACTAATGGAATTCACTCTGTTCATGACATTACACATATCATAACTAACTAATGTAACGTTCATAAATTATACAAATCAGTATGTTCATATCACATAAGCTAACATTACGCAAGTTCAATGTCAGTTTGTGATATTCTAATAATAGTAATCACACAAATTGTCTAGACGAAAATACTTATTCCTTCATAATATAAACCTGACAATATTGCCTCGATCGGATGTCATGTCCATTCGAAGTAGGATTGATATATGGACACGAATTCAGAGATCTTGCAATTGACGTCTGGACACCCGAAAGTCCACGTTTTCAAATGTCGCAACACAAGTCAGTCCTTCATCACTTCATGATGTCTCTGCCAATAATGGAAAAATTCCACACATATGTATCTGTCTGACTACACTATATAATAATAATTTATTTATTATTTTCCTAGTTGCTTGCTATGTACATTACTAATTAACTAGGTGCAATTTGTAACACATATCTTAAAACGTTTCCAACAATCTAACTAATACATATAAACTTTAAGAATAAAAGTGAACAACTATGAATCAGACCTATCTATTTACAATCGACTAAGAAGATCATATAGAATCTTGCTGATCTTACATCGTAGTACTTGTAAGAGAATAAATCAGAAATATAATATGATATTCACAAGAAACGAGAATAAATATTTAAATCAAATAATATTCATAGAAATTATTAATGTTCTCTAATAGAGATATACTTAATAACAATTGTTTGAAGTATAGAGAACTGAAATATTTTCTCAAGACGAATCGTAGAAATATGAGATAGTGTGAACACTTCTGAAAAGTATCGATTCATATGAGAGAAGGTTGGAATAACTAAGTGATAAGACCCTAATGTGTCTGTAGTGTACTATGTGTTGATATGAACCTAACACTTTCATCCCATTTTATTTTTCTTTTTTCTTTTCTTTTATTCTTCCTTTTATTCATTTTCTTTCTTTCTTTCTTTCTTCGTTTTAAACCTGTAGAATCTCTCTTCTGCACTCATGCCAATATTTGTACATTGTACAAGTTATGTGGCAGGTACAGTGTTAATTGCATACAATTAGAAGTTTCTGCAACAATTAGTAGATGCGATTGCTGCACACGATCAACAAATGTATGAAGACATAGATTATGGTCGTCATTAGGAAAAAGGAAATACCATAATGTAATATACAAGTAAATGGGAATATTCTTAAACAAGTGAATTGGTACAAATATCTCGGAACAGTCATAACATATGATGGGAGTTGCCTTGACGAGGTGCTACATAGAACCTGTAATTTTGTATGGATGTGAAGCGTGGATAATTAATTATTAGAGAAACTGAAAAAAACATCTTATTGATATGGAAATTTGGTTTATGCGGGAAAATGCCACGGACAAACAGAAAAACAAATGACCAAGCTGTACAAGAAACACACAAACACCGTAAATTGATTAGAGAAATTAGACGTAGACCGTCACAATGTTTTGGACATGTTATTTACATTTTCTATGTTTTATATTTTATTACCTCCCCCCCCCCCCCCCCCCCCCCCCCCCCCCCCCCCCCGCTCCCCCACGCCCCTCTTGTTTATTTTACATTTATATTCATCATTTTAGAGTTCGTTGTAAGGTATGTACACTGTGTCTGTGTTTAGTATATGACTTTATTTGCAGGAGTTACACGCACCAAACGGTGTTTATTTCCTTTTGTTAGATCCCACTGCAACCGTTACTTTTCTTATGGAATATTGCAGCTCGTTTCGATCAATGTAATGTTTCACAGGTAAAAATGTAGAAATCTGTAAATTAGGTATCAAGGGAAATAAATTGAAATGCAATTGTGAACGTGTAAGGGAGACAAGAAAAGTGAATTTATTGACATGTAAGTGAAGGTTCTGAAATGCAAATATTTAGTTTGAAGAATATATGACATAATACTTAATAAAAAATATCGCCACTTTTATCAAATACTACTAAAAGAATTTAAAGTAATTTCGACATCTTAGATGGCCAGGATGTGACCTCATGTGGTAGATAATATAACAAACCAAAGGCATTCTACGCAAGGAATAATATAATAAAATTTGCTATAGGCGAATAATGAAGCTTCGGAGTAGACCCATTTAAAAAGTTTTGGCAGGCACATGTGCTTGTGCCTCATAATGATAGCAAATATGGTTGTAGAGACTCTTAATGGAGCGAAAGAACAGATAATATCGTGTTCGTCTTTGATACACAAGTGGACTACAGCAGTCGCTGAGTTTCCCTTAACTCTGGAGTTATATTTGATCCTAGCAAAGACAAGCCGCCATTTGAGATGTTCAGCTGCAATAACCCTCAGTCGCCGAACATGTAACATGGTTTACCTTAGTTTTCTTTCTAATACGAGAATTTGGTGACAAAACACACCCGTCTCTTACCCCTTACTTGGTCTGCTCATCACTGTCTCTGGAGAGCTCAAGAATACTTAAAAATAAATGCAGATGAGCGGCGCCCTCTGCATGAAGCTATATTCAGAGAAAAGGGTGACAGGCTAAAGAGGGGCAAATCAAGGATGGGTCGGGCTTAAGATGTCGTCAGACAGGTCTGCAGTCTTACCAGTATCAACCGCGGCAAGAAATTGGTGCTGGTGCCTCCAGCTTTTAAGTGCACTTTCTCCTGCATTATCACACTCGACAGACGGTGCAGACAGCAGAACCCTGCCGCTGTCAATGCAGAGGTCAACGCGCTCATCTAAGAACTCCCAGATAGCCCAGAAGTGCTCATCTATACAGATGGATCTGTTGTAAAGCAGCAGAGAAGTGCGTGGGCATTTACAGCCCGTTCAGCGGGCCGAACCGTTCAAGAATCCAGTGGTGCCCACTCCATGACCACGAGCAGCATGACGATGGAGGTGATGGCAGTAACACAGGCATTCACGTGGTTGGAATCACAGCATTACAGCAACGTGTGTGTACTAAGTGATTCACTGAGCATGATTCGGAAGGTCGAAGCTGGATCTGTACGTAGACAGTGGACTGAGTCGCTCGGAAGTCTGTAGTACGTAAAGTCGCCTTCATCTTCGTCCCGGATGTTGCGGGAGTCGAGGGAAATGAACGAGCTGATAAACTGGCTGGCTCTGCACCCCCTGTAGATGGCCAGCCCATGGATCTTACCGATGTTATTAACGTCCTTAAATATATTTCGAGAACAGATGACTTTGACGTCAGTGAATCCACATGGCTGTCCAGGATGAAAGACTTGGGAGTAAGAATTGGCACGGCCAGACACGAGGGGTACATCGGGAAAACGAGGTGCCTCGTCAACCAGCACATAACTAGCACTATTAGCCACCGGGCGCTGATGCATATGCTGGGGGGGGGGGGGGGAATCTGAGCACCTATGGGCCTGTCTGGAGTGCAGTTAAGATACCCCAACTGATAACTGATAACTGATCGCTGTCTCGGTATTAAGTCATAACTGTGACACAACCTTCCTACTTACAATTTTTCGCCATCCATGATTTGTGAGGTCCAAACCTACTCTTTGTTTGGACCTGAATCTGTTAAAAGACAAGAGAATCAACTTCACTGCTCCGGGTTTTATGCAATATGGCGAAGTATCTTTCCGTGGGGCAGGTTACCAAAAGCGTCGCACAAAGTACGAACTACGCAACTGATTAGAGAAATCAGACGTAGACAGTCACAATGTGTTGGACACGTTTTGAGAAGAAATAAATGGGATAATTCTGTGACAACTGGCAAGATTGGGGGGAGGGGGGAACAACAGGAAAGCACAGGAGTAAATACCTGGATGAATTTGCCACGTGGCATTGTCGAGTCAAGAAATCAGAGCTGATCCACGACTCTGGTGATTGTGTGAGATGGCGAAACATGACCGTCACGTTTATCGGCATGGCACATGATGATGATTATGGTACACTTTTCTCGATAGTTATCTTTTCTAGATCTTTATGTTATAAAAATGTTATGTGGCTTTTGCAGGACGTTGTGATGAACACCAACCTCATGTGGCGTTGGTATACAAGTTTACATTCAGTAGTTTGCCATTGTTTTCTGAACGGGATGTCAACGTTGAAGCCCGACTGGCCCATGTATTGAACGATTCCCCCATCTCGAAATCGGCGCACTGGAAGTTTAAGCGCAAGCGTTTTAAGCCCCGCGATCACACAGACTGCCCATGTTTTTATACGTGTCCAGCACATTTCATTTTCTTTAAATACACAAGCCAAAAACAATATGTGTTACGATTTATAGACTGGCATATTTCCCCGTATCTCGTCTCGTCACGTGACGAGAGGCAGCACAATATGCCAGGCAATCAGTTGTGCATCATATTGTTTGTGGCTTTTGTGTTTAAATTCACCGAGGGAATACATTATTTTGAATTTAATTTTCTCATATTTGTGAATCCTAATAACCGATGTTTTCCCCCCCTAATAATTCTGAGTTCTTGTTAGACAGGCCTGTTCGTTCACTGTTCCTTCCAATTAAATTGTAATATACATTGTGTACGTATTCTCGCCTTCCTGTAGTCCCTGCCGTATGCCGTTGGAGACCATGTCTGTCCACAGCCTTCTGTCTAGTGTACCGCCGCCCATTTCCGTTACAGTGTTCCTCCATGCCATGATATCAAACTGTCCAGCATCTACTCTCTTGTTCTCCCCCTGGCTGTCCTCTCCCTGCTGTCCTCCCCTCCAGCTTTCCCGTTGTGACAACATGCCCTAGTTTTCCACTTCTCATGACATGCCCAAAGAATGTGAACATCTTCTGATGCGAGTTGCTAGTTCTCTTTGTGAGACTGTCTGAACAACACCTAGAGTAGCATAATGGTGGGGGAATTCTGCAGTCTTTAATAACACCAATAACAAGAATAATAACTGCACATTGGGAGCACGTCGCCGCTGAACGTGTTGCATGGAGGGCAACTATCAGAAATGGAATAAAGACAAAGGAGAAAATGATTGCAGATAAAGCACACACAGAGCGTGAGAGACGTAAGATGGTGCAAAATGGTGGAAATGACCATGTTTTCACATGCACTACTGTGGGCAAACATTTGCAGCAAGAATTGGCCTTACCAGCCACACTCGCCACCGCCATGGATCGTAGTTATTAAGCCTTTTTGAAGCACAATGTACCAAACTATCGTCTGTCAAGACGGAAAGGTGCCAATGTAAAACAAGAATAATAATAACATCAGCTATATCAACAGCAACAATAACAACAACATTCGTAACAATAATAACAATAACACCAATAACATTAACAACAATACTAGCATTATATAATTAATAAATTAATTAATTAATAATAATAATAGGGACTTTCATTTTGTAACTCGTTCTAATGGCTTTTTTATAAAAGCATGAAGAAACATTAACAGGTGTGGTAGAATTAAACAAAGCATTCATTTTGAATGAATTATGCACCTTTGTTTGGTCAGAAGAGGTCGCCGTAGGCATTCATTCAAGCATTCCATTGCTTAGCAAAAAAGGATTGTGGTTGCTCACTGAACCAAGTAATTACCGCATTCATTACGTCTGCATCTGTGTGAATTCGTTGCCCCTTGAGAGCTTTTTTAGAGGTCCGAACAAATGAAAATCACATGGTGACAAATCAGGACTATAGGCTGGATGTCGCAGAATTTCCCACTTCTTCCTTTCTAATTCTTCCTGCACAATCTGTGCGACATGCGGACGAGCATTATAGTGCAACAAAATCACACCGCGAGAAAGCATGCCGGATCGTTTATTTTGGATGGCTTTTTGCAGCTTGTCTAGTGTTTGCAAGTAGTGGGTAGAGTTGATGTTGATACCAGTTTCTTTAAAGTCGGCCAAAAATAGCCCTTCGTGGTTAAAAAAAAAAAAAATGCGCTCAGCGTAACCTTACCAGCGGAAATCTGTAACTGGAATTTGTTGGCTTTTGGTGATCCAACATGCTTCCATTGCATGCACTCCCATGATTAATCGTCTGCAACTATGCGGAAGAGAAATGCATCACCCTCCACTCTGTAACGCACCAAGTGGACCAAACATCATCCCATGCGATCGTCATTTTTGGTGGTTGTTCAACATCCGTGTTATCCACTGTGAACACACCTTCCGGTAGTGCAGTTTCTTACAAACGATCATTTGAATTATCTTAATGTGACACATATTCTTTCGCTAGCGAACGTATGCTTCAACAACGGTTCATGTGTACTGCTGCATTAATTTTGACGATGGTTTTTTTTTTCTGTTGCAACAATATGCGCTTGACCCGGCCGTGAAGATGTTTCGCTAACTGACATCCTTTCCGAAACATTCTTGCCAGCCTGTCACTGTTGTCTTCGACACACGTTTGTTACCTTACGCTGCCTGCATTCTTCGATGAATGTCCACTGGGTGACATCCTTCAAATGAAAGAAACTGAATCACCGCTCTTTGAACGGATTTTGGATTAACCCGGTCATTTTCTCAACGGTCAGAAACAGAACCTATGCGCTATGGGACGATAAGACTGTGCTCTTTTATTAATAACTTCTTCTTCTTCAGCGTTCCGAGCCATTGAGGTTCTTTGCTGCAGATACAATCCGTCTCCATTTGTCTCTCTGGTGGACCCTCTCTTGCCAGTCGTTGATTCCAAGCGCTTGTAAGTCTGTATATGTATTATCTCTCCACCGTCTTCTTGGTCTACCTCGGGGTCTACGGTAATTTATTTCCTGTGTGTATGCGAGTTTTGTTTCCCTATTATTTTCACTTCTTTCTATATGCCCCAGCCATTGTAGTCTATTAACCTTCATGATACCAGTGATTAGCGGGGACTTAAACAGATCATAAATGTCTTTGTTACTTCGTCTTTTCCACTCTCCACTTTGTGTATCCCTAATGGGTCCAAAGATGCGTCTTAAAATTTTGTTCTCAAAGGTTTGTAACAAGGCTTCGTCTCCTTTCGTTGTACTCCAGGTTTCAGAGCCATACAGCACAACTGGTCTGATCAGTGTTTTGTATATTGTGATTTTGGTGTTACGAGATAGCGCCTTTGATTTTAGTAGATGTTGTAGTGCATAGTATATCTTATTTCCAGAGTTGATTCTAGTTTGTATTTCTTCCCTTATGATGTTGGAGCAGTTGAAGATTGTACCCAGGTATTTGTATGTTTCCGTTCTTTTAATGGTCATATTATCTATTTGTATGTGGCCAGAGCTTTTAGCCATTCCTTCTCTTGAAATTACCATATATTCTGTCTTATCTTGGTTGATAACCAGCCCCATCTGTTGGGCTTTTTCCTTTAAGTGAGTCAATATTTCCAATGTCTTTTGTTCATTTCCCCCTATAATATCTATATCATCTGCATAACCAAGCAGCTTGGATGTTCCTCCAATATCACATTCCTCCTTTACCTTCCTTACAACTTTCTCTAGAGCCAGATTGAAGAGTAGCGTTGATAGTGCATCACCCTGTTTCAAGCCAGATGTTATTTGGAAAGGGTCTGATTTCCTGCCTTTATATGTTGCTATATTATAAGTATCTTCCATGCATAGTCTGGTCATGTTGATTAACTTCCTTGGTATTCCAAATTCCTGCATAGCATTTCATAGACTATTCCTATGGACACTATCATAAGCCTTTTTTAAAATCCACAAAAATGTTATGGAGATCACATTTATATTCCCAATTTTTCTCGGCTATTTGTCGTAAGATAAATATCTGATCTATCGTTGATCTGTTTTGTCTAAAACCCGCTTGGTAGTCACCTAATATGTCTTCTGAATATGGTTTTAGTCTATTTAGTAATACTGCGGATAATATCTTATAGCTTGTGGACAGTAGTGATATTCCTCTATAATTTTCACATTGGAACTTGTCTCCTTTCTTAAATAATGACTCTTTCCAGTCATGGGGTAATTCTTATGTCCTCCAGATTTTTATTATTAGTTCGTATAGCTATAGATGTAATGCATGGCCACCTGCCTTTATAAATTCAGCAGCAATTCCATCAGTCCCAGTTGCCTTATTGTTTTTAAGTCGTGTGATTACATATAGGATTTCTTTAAATGTAGGTTCTTCGATTTGTGGTTCACATGTTAGAACCTCTTCCTGTGGGAAAGTGTTACTTGGAGCTTCACTATTTAGTAATTCAACAAAATATTCTTTCCATGTGTTGCACATTTCCTCATTGGTATTTATCATATTCCCATTTTTGTCTTTTAAACCATATGTGTTTTGTTGCTGCCCTCGTTTCATTGACTTCAGTTCTTTATAAAACTTTCTGGATTCATTTTTCTGGTGATTAGTTTCCATATCTTTGATTATATTACTCATATATTCTCGCTTCTGCTGTCGAACTATTTTTGTAGCCTCTTTACATTCATTTCTATAATGCTTTTCCTTTTGGATGTTGTTGATGTAATTTAACCATAAATGTCTGGCATTCTTTTTCCTAATGACTGCTTCTTCACATTTTTGATTGAACCATCTGTTCTTTCTATGTGTGGTTAACACACCGAGACATTCTTCTGCGGTAGATTGAATTGTATTCTTGATGTTTAACCAAGTTTGGTCAACGCTTTCCTCCAAAGTGTTTTGCAAAGTTTCAAGTTTACATTTTATTTTATCTGTAAATTTCTCTTTGACTGTAATTTCTTGTAGTTTTTCTCTGTTATATGTTGGGTGTAATCTTTGTAATTTAGTATAGAAAGCTCTCTTAAGTTTTATTTTAAATTTTGCTCCGACGAGGAAGTGGTCACTGTGGCACTCAGCTCCTCTATAACTTCTAACTTGCTGTTGTTAATTAATAACAGACACACCAATAGCAATAATAATAACAACAATAACCACACCATGTATGAAATAATATCAGCAATAACAGCATTAACAAAAACAAAAATAATACTCACAATATCAAGAACAACAAAAGCCACAACATTAAAAATCGTGTCACCAACCATTACCCCATATTGTGTAGCTAACATGTGTACTACTGGTATCTTATCTATATATATATATCATTGTGATGCCGCTTGCAAAACGTTCCATACTCACATTGTTTTGGTTTGCATATCATTTACAGGACATCGCAGTCAACACCAGCATTTCTGCGGATGTGGTATCTTGGCAAATTTACGCTCAGTAGTTTGTCATTGCTTTCTGATCGACCGGCACCGATACCTACGCAAAACTAACGCTAAGTGGTCTGCTGCTAAATCGCGCGCAGCTGTGTTTAGAACGCGGGTATACGGGAGTACGAACCTCGTCGGTAACCCATTCGCCACAGAGACCAGCCCATACTCACTACTAAACAATATAACATAACACAAAGTAACGCAGTTTTACAGAACAGAATTAAGAAAAATACAGGACATTGCTTCGACTAGCCTTCATCAGCAAACAAATACATACACACAACACAACGTAAAATCACGGAGAAAACCCTCCAGTGACCACATTGAGGCATACGAACGAGATAAGAAAAATGAAAAAAAGAAAAAGAAAATGAAAATAATTTTAAAAAAAAAAAAGATTTTTTTTTTGCTACTTATCTCAGAATCTCAAGCTGTGATACTAAAATGAATTTCACATTGATACTCTTATATATAGCCGGCTTCGTGGCTTAGAGGTTATGACTTTTCTCCGTAATCTCGTCGGTAACGTGATGACGGTGAAAATCAGCAGTGGTTCGAATCGCATCGGTAGCTTACGGGGTATGTGAGCCGGCCGCTCAGAAAGCAATGGCAAACTACTGAGCGTAATCTTGCCAAGAAATCAACATACAGCTGAAAGATGCTGGTGTTGACAACGATGTCCTGCATAAAAAAAAGGATGTTCATCATTGTGGAGTTCGTTGTAAGATATGTACACTGCCTCCGTGTTTAGTATTTCTCATCTTTTCGCAGGTGTTACACGTATCTTACTTATTTTATTTCCTATTGATACATTCTGCTGCAGCCTTGGTTTCTTTTATGCATATTGCAACTAGTCAATAATTGTAATGTTTCATAAAGGGTCGTGCGGTAGATTTTCACAGTATGATGCAAGTCTTCGAAATGCCGCTCCTTAAATGTTTTTTTCTTCTTTTCGAAATGCCACCCGTTAACGATTTTTAATTGCTAATAGTTCAAATTGTAGTTTTATTTCACTGCTTCTGCCGTCCCCTTACGGCGACGCCTCATGCGGCCGCCTCTCTGTATCATAGCATGGCACGGCCCTGGTTGTATATGTAAAAATGTTGAAATATCTATAAAAGGTATTCTTAGTATCAAGGGAAATAAATTGAACTGACATTTTAAAGCGACAAGGGAGACAAGAAAAGTAGTTTATTGGAGTATATTTGAAGGAAGTATACAGCAAGTGATTAGACTGAAGAACGTAGAGCATAATATCTAATGAAAAATATACAACTATGATCAAAACCTACTAAAATAAATTGAAACAATTGCTATATCTTAGAATTTAAGTATGTGATCTCATGTGAAAGGTAATATAATAAAGGAAGTGTAGTCTACACACGGATAATAAATCAGTTGCAATATCTGTTTAATCGTAACGAAGTTATTTTTAACACATTGTATTTTTGGCAGCACATGTATATGTGCCTCATAATGATAGCAAATGTGGTCATAGTGACTATTAATGGAGTAAAGAAACAGATGATATCAATGTTCGTCTTTGATACACAAGTAAAAAGTAAAAAACGACAGTCGCTGATTTTTGACGTAACGCTGGAGTTATATTTGATCCTAGCAAAGACAAGTCAACGTTTGAGGTGTTCAGCTGCAATGACACCCAGTCATAAAACATGTAACATACTTTACCTTAGTTTTCTTTCTAATACGAGAATTTGGTGACAAAACACATCCGTATCTTACCCCTTACTCCGTCTGCTCATCACTGCCTCAGCGTTCAGTATAACTGTGAAAAAACCTCACTAGTTATCACTTTCAGCCATCTATTTTTGTTAGGTCCTGTCGTATATCTTGGGAAATCTCAAAGAGATAGAGGAAAACTAGAATTCATCTTTCCTAGTGCGATCATGTCCCATTATAATTTTAGTAGCCTTCAATGGCTCAATTACTTGAGGTTATCAATATGGTCCAGGGGAGCCAAGGAAGTCCACAAGGGCAACAAGGAAACGATTTCCTTGAGTAATAATAAACTTGTGGAGCTTCCTTGCCACTCTGCTCTCAGACAAATAATTAATATCTAGGGTGAATTAATAGTTAACAGACAATAACATGAACACTCAAAGAATTAATGGAACACTCAGAGTGAAAAATGAAATATCTATTAAACTTAAGAAAAAAACTAACTGGAGTTGGGTTTTGGCTATTCTGATTTCAACATAATCACCCAATTCAAAAAGCATGGTATGTATCCTTTAATACGTTAAACATTCACCTTTTTAGAAAAAACACAACCCATATTTCACTAGTGGATTGAATCATACACATAGATCTGTTAAGTTATAATAATAATTATAATTCTCTATCTTAAGCTCAATCCTCTCCACTCCATGTTGGGTTGTTGGACCCTAAGTGTTCAAATGTTCTGTGAGACTAAATAAATTGGGTCCATAGTAAGTTTGTTGTACTGGTTCAGGTAGGATGATCGTCGAGGTTGCCGGTCTAATCACAGCTACAGGCTAAAAGTCCCCTGGTTGATTCATAGTGATACCTGTTTTATGGGGTTGGATAGAACTCTAACCTGTAAGTTCTTCCAAAATAGGATTCGTCATCTCTCCATCCAGGAGCTCCCATCAAGAGTCATATCTGGTTCTGGATGGATTCAACCACTACCTCAAATTCCAGTATCAAAACATATATCTACTGGTAACATAAATACACCTATATGATCATTGGAAATGGAAGAAAGGTAAAATCCCAGGGAAAAGGGAATACAAGCAAAGGGAATTTTGATCCAAGGGAGAAATAAACAAAGGGGGAAGAACCCAATCGCTGGCTCCTCTCCATCCAATACCCACTACAGGGTTCTCAAGGTTTAGGATACCAGATAAGTAGAGCCATCTTCGCCCATACCTGTCACATATAGTCTCAAAGTTGAGTAATACCTTGATCGATTCAGAATTTGATAACCATGTTCACTATTGCCCGTTGTACATAATTGTTTTACCTAATTATCCTTCCATTCAGAAGAAAAGCCTTCCACATTAAGTGTCTTAATTCGTTCACCAATTTCAATGAGTATCCAACTTATTAACAATATTCTTCCATTATGGCACCGGCTCCTGCAGGACATTCAGGCGTTTTACTTCAATTAAATGTTTTAAGGAGGAATATCATCTCTCCAGAACAAGAATAGCCATGGCAAAAGTAGCCTTTAGCAAGATGAAAGACATTCTGACCAATAAAAAGATGTCAATTGAAACGAGAAAAAGAGTGTTGCAAGGATACATAGAGCCTGTTCTTTTGTACGAATGTGAAACTTGGACAATGTGCAGTCAAGCTGAAAAACATCTGATGGCTGCAGAAATGTGGTTTCTGAGGAAAATGCAAAGAATACCATGGACAGACAGAAAGACCAATGACCAAGCACTACAGGTAACAAACGAAAATCGTAGACTGATTAGAGAAATTAGACGAAGACAGTCAAAATTTTTTGGACATGTTATGAGAAGAAATGAATTGGAGAACTTATTGACAACTGGCAAGATCGCGGGTAACAGACCAAGAGGAAGACCGAGAGGAAAATACCTGGATGGCTTGGCCACATGGCATGGACGAGACAGGAACACTGAGCTGATCCACGACTCCGGTGATCGAGTGAAATGGCGAGTCATGACCGCCTACGCTTTCCTGCATGGCACATGATTGATTGATCATCTCTCCTCTTCAATATTTATGCATATGCCTTTACCTTAACAATAAATATTATTTATCATCATCATAACATATGTGGCATATTAAAACGTCCTTACCCTTTCCTAGAATTGACTCCCTTAAAAATAACAATCCCTTACAACTACTGCTTAAGTATCTTACTTAATGTAGGAGAAAAACTAACCTTAGGGTAGCTACATTTATTTGGCCTCAGTTGAGTTCACGTACCTGGCCAACAGTCGTCGACTGATTGTAAAACAAAGGCTCTTTGTAGCCATTTTAGTTCAGACAAAGGAAACAGACGTGCTTTCACCATGTGGGGGTGCTTTCCCCGTGTGGGGAAGGCACTTTTGCCTTTAAAATATATCATTCTTTGCAAACCATGGTACGTTAAATCTACATTATTAATGCGTATTTATGTATTACATATACCATTGTGTTTCATTACGAATTAGTTAGAATGGTAATCAACAATTCTTGTAAACTAGAGTCTGATTTGATTTTTAGTACTGAGCACATGTGTGGGCCACGCTGTAATTTTTCCTATGTTTTACAATTTCAAATCCCTATGTTAAAACCTTTTATAGGCATTATGAACTTATATCTAACTAATAGTGCTTATAACCTATAAAGATTATGTGTACTGTAGAGTATCAACTCTCATGTCAAAAACACATTCAGAAACTCTTCTCAAATTGGGAGCAGACTCCTGATTCATACTTCATAGTAGAAGTTTCTGCCAATTTCATAGTCCTATGAAAAATAACTTCTGTGCATTGTGAACTATATATCACTATTTATGCTTAGAAATCTGCAAATAATCTATGTACTATAGAGATTGAACTCTTAAGAACGTTTTCAAATGAATTATTATCCATGCGGAGACATACACATGATTACGCATATTCCAGACTCTTAGTCTGGGGATAAAATGCTTTGCCACATTCTAATCTGTAACTTGGAACCATAGTGCTAAATTTTAGTACCATCCTTTTGTTAACAGATTAATAACCACTCAATATGAGTGAGGGACATGTAATCATTTCATAAAATAGTGCTAGGGAATTGCCATGTTTGAGAATATAAATTCAAGAACAAAGAAAGTAAGCGCATGATATAACCAAGCTTTCTTCACACCGACCACAGGCGATAGACACCAGGAATAATATTATATGTTTCAAACACGCATCAGACTGCATAAACAATTTCTAATAGATAAGAAATGCTCTTAAAAGTAGCAGTATTTGGCAAAATATATCACAGCGTTTATTATCCTTATACTGCTGTAATCAGTGGGGGGAAAATAATGTATATTTTAGTTATGGATTAACCCCTGAGGAAATCCAAAAACATAGGCTCCTTGCATCATCATTATGATTAATTATTATGTATGATTATCATGTACTTAATATCAGAGAAATGTATGTTTGTTTTCTCTGTTATGAGAATTTGTCTCTGTACGGATTGTTATTCTTCACTGTGGGAAATACACATTGTAATGTAACTCCCGTGGAAACATGAGATGATGTAGGAAACCTGTGTATGTCAGTACTTAAGAAGCCAATGTTGAATAGCCTTGGCCTAATGATGATTATAGTGCCGAAAGGAAGACGCGGCATTAGAAACCACAGAGATTATGTATAGGCTATTCTCTTCAAGTAGAGAGAGAGGCAATATCGACATGTTCGGATGGACAGAATGGCTTCACTCATCAAATAATTCCCAGTAACAATCTCAACAAAACATAGAGTGAAAAGATACTCACTCACTATTAAGAGTCAGAATGGCTCTACACCAAGCAACGAGGGACAGTGCAACGTGGACACCCACTCCTTTCCCCTTCTCGTCTTGTTGGTTGTACTTTTGTTTGTAATGATGTCATAACCATGTTAACATAAAACAGTAGGTTAATGCTAGTGTTGTATTCTTGTCATCCCTTTTCTATAGAAGAGAAGCAAGTGATGGTTGAAATTGGTGGGACTGCATTGCATCACTATCAAATGGATCTTGGGTCAACAGCCAGAAGGTGATAAATGGCCACCTGTCAAAACCATAGTCTGGATCTAGAAATACATTAATGTTGACTGCGGCAATCCTCAGCTGCCATAGCCAGCGAAAGGCACATTTGAAGATGATTGACACTCAGCGTTTGATATTCTGACTCCTGCCAGATTACCCAGGATGGACTTCATTATCAGAATGTCAACATGATATACCTAGTACACAGATACAAAAAGGATAACCTGTTTTACTTCTGGGAGGTACCGCCTGATGAACCATCAATCGTCGAGGTCAACTGAACTGGGAGTTATACTACGTGTAATAAAACTAACAGCAGTAAGAACCCTCCATCTGTCTGTTGGACTCCCAAGTTCAAAGGATACACCCAAGTATCCTCCTTCGAAAGAAAAGTCACACAGCCGCAAACGTCAACATAGGTTTAAGACACCAACTCAAACAAATGGGGAGAAGACACTGAAACAATATAAGCCAGTACAACCAAGGTACCAACTGAAAACCATAACTACGCCAGATTACCTCAAGGATCCAAAACCTGAACACCATTAATAAGACTATATGAAAGCAGCTAGTGGAGTAAGTGCAGTCTACCTACGGGATAATATATCTCGAGTAATATATATGTTTAATCGCGAAGTTGTGCCGCTTGTACTTTGTATTTGGCAGGCACATGTTCACGTGCCTCATAATGATAGCAAATATGGTCGTTGAGACCCTCAATGGCGCGAAGAAACACTACGATATCCATGTTCATCTTTGATTCAGAAGTGGATTGCGATAGTCGCTGATGTTTGCCTTAACGCTGCAGTTATATTTGAAATTAGCAAAGACAAATATGTTCATATGCTCATCGTCTTCTGCGTCCATCCACAGTCTTTTTTCGGACGTGATCGTGTTGTGCCTGTTTACAGCGGAGCTGCGATACTGCGCCTTTTGGCTGACACATCCGATTTCAGCTGGCGTTTGTGGACCGGGTTACCTTTCCTGGGTTTTTCGACTGACTTTCGACTCTCACTTTTGTGGTGTCATCTACATCTCAGCTGGTCAAACTAGAAGAACCGAAGACATCCCGGTCAGTTCTCAAGGAAAGGCAGGGGCAGACCATGGGACAAGTCCGCCATCCAAGGAGGCTTCCATAATTGCAGAGCCAACATATAGAGTTCTGGTGCTGGGCTCACCAAAGGAATCATCACGTCCTGCACATGGCTGCTTAGCCTCACACTCGTATATTGGGCATTTCTTTCGTCCCCCATGCAAACAAGGAGAGGCCAGTCTGCAGATGACATCCACTTAGCGAGCTCTCGGTTGGGACATTTCAGAAAATGAATTTGCTAGCCAAGCAATATTCCACTTCGAGCCACTGCGAATGTTTTACCACCTTTTGGTGAAGCCCACACAGAGAATCTTTGGTGCTGACATTCCACGTAATATATGTGCTGTTTGATCTAGCCCTGAATTTCGTCCCCTGGTAGTTTCATGACCAGACCTGCCTCCTATGTTGTCCAAACCTAGATGGCCTTTCTTGTCAGATTTAGTGTTATACTACCGGGTGAGTGTAAAGTCTCACTACACTTTGTATGTAGAACAAATTTGAACAATGAAGTACATGCTGTCATCCAAAAATGCTGGAGTAATTCTTTGCACCTCAAACATCTGTTATAATATATACTTCATTGGTAATTTCCTGCCTCCCCAAACAGAGTTAGACCATAGCGGTGATTCTTGTAATTAACGTATTGCGTTTTTACCACATTTTTTATGACATCGTGTACTTCATTTTTCAAATTTCTTCCACATTCAAAGTGTAGATAGACTTTACAAACACCCGGTATTACATTTCCATATTGTGTAGGTTCTGTGGATTGGGAATCATGACGAAAAGAAGGCAAGAAAAGGCATAATGATTGATTGATTGTTTTAGGAACCTTCCCATCCTCAGCAGCCAGCAAAGAGTTCCAACACTAATATTACCAGTAGCAATCTGATTATATGTCCGTCTCGTCTTTCCTCTGAACGTCGATCGTCGGCCAGATCTCCTCGTCACCCATTGTGATTCATTTGCTCCTCCGAGGTGTACACATGCTCCCACAAGGCCGCCACCACGTCTGCCTTGTCATGCATCAATACTCCACCAAGTTGTGCCGAGCCAGCCAATATGTCCTCCTGTTCATTCTCCAGCACACCAGCTTGCCTGTCCTCACCCTACTCAGCATGCTTTCCGAGTCAGCCACAATCACGATGTGTGTGTCTATCGTATTCTCCATCCAGCGGAAAGCTTCACTGACCGCCTCCACCTCCATTCTTAAGCTAGGTATTGTGGTATCATATGCCAGGCTCTCCTGCACCAAACGTCGACCATTAGCTTTTTCCAAGAACCCCCAGGCACTTCTCCTACCTCTCAACATCTGTGTAGATAATCACATCACCCGAGCGAGCATTATCCAGAATTAGTTGCTGGATTTCCACTTCCGTGGCCCCTGCTGGCCACTCCCTGCACTCCCGGCTCAATGTGACTATAACTCTGCACAAGTCTGACTGCTCCGCTGGCACTCTGACTCACTCCTCTTCTCTCCTAATGCTCTCCAAGGGGCACACTTGTCTGATCGTATCCTCCGCCTGAGCCATCCATGATTTCTCTCTTATCAGTCGCTGACCCTTAACGGCGTCCAGAGCCTCATGTAACGGGTGATATGATATGATATGAATGATATATATTTGGATGGCTAGGCAATATGGAATAACTGGGCCGAGAACACAGACCTGATCCACGAATGGTGATTGTATAGTGTCCGTGGTGAAGCTGTGATGACACAGTTGGAATCATCATCTTTGGCGTCAACAAGCAAGGGCGGTCATGGTTGCCATCTCACGTGATCACCAAAGGTTTAGCTGATTAAGAGCCGTGGGATGATTAATCGACTTAAACGACTTCCCGATGTGCCATAGGGTTTTACACAGTAGTTTTGTTTATGCGACAATCTTTAATTTGATATATAATACAATATGTTTGTTACCATATTAACGACTTTTAACCCCAGAACTACCATTGTGTTCAAATGGACTTCTATGTCAACTTTAGCCGTTACTTCTCTTATGAACATTGCAACTCGTTTCGATCATTGGTATGTTTCATAAGTAAGAATGTAGACACCTGTATAATAGGAATTCATTGTGCCAATGGAAATAAATTGAAACAAGGGAGACAAGTAAAGTAATTTATTGGAGTGTAAAATAAGGCAATTTTATGCAAATAATTAGTTTGAAGAACATACAGCATAATATCTAACTAAGTATATTTTTATTCTGATCAATGGCTACCTAAAATAAAGTTAGGTAAGAGCGATAATTTAGATGTCCAGTATGTCACCTCACGTGGTAGATAATGTCACAAACGAAGGGCAGTCTACCTACGGCTAATATATTTTGCGCCTTATCAATTTTATTACATTCCTATTGAAGCGACAAGTAACAATATGTTTAGAAGGCACATGTACATGTGCCTCACAAGATAGCAAATATTGTCTTAGAAACTATTAATGGCTCGAAAGAAAAATAAACCAGATGATGTGGATGTTCGTATTTGATACACAAGTGGGAGATTAATAGAAGATGTTAGAGAGATTGTAAGCAGGAAAGATGTTATGTTCTATACAATTTATTTATGAGTATGTGTTGTTTCTTATTAATAGTATTATGATGATTGGGGTATATTGTTTTAGACTTTCCTACGGAAAGTCTCAAAATGGCATTGGAGGGATATGTAACAGTATAGAGGTAGGGGGAGAGTTAATAGGAGAACATGGAAGAGTGATGCACACGTATAAATTGGGAAAGTAAACTAGAAGAGAAAAAGGGGCACGAGAATGCACCAAGGAATTAGTACTCAGAAAGTTTGGGGTAACAACAGGACCTAACAACAACAGAACAAGGTAAACAATTGGAGACCAAGACCAGCTCGAGAGCAGACGTGTAGATGAAGCTTCTCCCATTTATTGACCCCGAGACTATATAATTGAAGTAGTTAGTCCTAATTGGGAACCTTTCATGTTTATCCGAAATATGATGGAAGGTGAAAGATTTGAACAACGTTCAGCTCTCTACTAGTTCCTTGGAGATTTACAAATATGTTCCTTGTACGATCGTGCTGTACGGTCAGAATCAGAACGGTACATTTTGGAGTGGAGAGAATCCTGAATCCTGGGTGCTACATGAAGACCTTAAGTTGCAGATGTCGTCGACCTTAGCAACGTAGTATCCAGGAGAGGTCGAATGTAGCTAAGCGAAGTCGAAAGGGTAGCGCTCTGCCACACGGTCATTCAGAAAGCAGTAACAAACTATTAAACGTAAACTTGCCAAGAGATCACAACAGCAGAATATGTTGGTGTTGACTGCAACATCTTGTAAGGGATATGCAATTGGCATTATTAAATCTTTCACTGATTCAAATATTGCGATATTAATAAAATAGTGACACCATCTGCTCTGTTTCCGTGTCCCATAGATACCAATATATATGGTTTCTATGGGCTTTATGAATATTGTGTATTATGATTTACTTTAGAAGCTGGCTGCTGAGTTTAATGTGAGGCCATTTCAATTATTTCCATTAGGGCAGATCTTGCAATAATAAACTTTTAAACCAATCTATTTGATTTGCTTTGCTGACCCACAATAAAATTATAGTGCCAGTGTCTATACTAAGCATGCCAAAAATGTGTGTATACATTTACATTGAAAGCTGTATATTTTACTACCCATTTACAATTTGTAATTAGGTCACAGCATGTGTTAAAGAATAGTAATGAAGTGTACA
>JACEFZ010024232.1:0-62531 GCA_014155875.1 Cepaea nemoralis | reverse complement strand
AGCCCATGAATATCCAACGTACAGCTCCAAGAGGCTCGTTACAAAATTGAAATGAACTGTGCTGAATATTCGCCAAGGAATAGGAAAGAGAATGTTAGCTAGGATAGATTTTAAAGTCTGAATTAAAGTTTAAGGACAACTATCCTAGTACAGGTTTTTCTCCCTGACTGCTCCTTTCCTTGGTGTGTAAGTGAACCCCCACCAATGTACACACACAACACGTATGCACAATTGGAAAAAAAATATAATGACAGAACTATGAGTTACAATACTACAACATTTATTTACTAATCATATTAAACATTGGATGTTATTCAAGATGGTGATGATGATATCATATAGATAGTGATGAGAAACATTACGTAACTTGTTACTTGATCTTTCTGGATTTGTGGTCCAGATCCCCACTCTCCAGTAGACTCAAAAAAGAGACAGCTTGCCGGTATTCTGACGTCTGCCAGTCCTGGCTCTACCTAGTCATAACTCGTTCTTGCGATCTATAACATAGGTGCTCCTTGTGAGAGCTTGAAAGAAAGTAAAGAATGTGTTATATCTAGTTCTACATCAGCGCAATCCTAAGTTAACATATCATAACACAAACATATCCAATGACCAGTCTGGCCAAGTTTATCTTCCAGCCCTACTGCGTTCACCATCCTCCTTCTCTCTACTGTCTTAGTCTGGGACGGGCTTTTCAATTGTCTCACACGCCTGTAATGATTACATTTCTGCCGCCCATGTCCATGTCGCTAATACAGAAATTCTGTCGTACAACCGCCCCGTCCAAAGGTGGTTTAGCAGCTCACAGGGTCGGTATTGGTATTATAATAATACCGGGTCATCCGGGCTTACAAGCCGTGACCAGTAGCTGTGCCAGGTTCCCATGCATTACCGTGAACGCACGCCCACAATACACTGAGAAAGTTTAGCACCATATACCCTATACCAATTGTGGGTAATGTCTGTACCATTACACCTCTGCTTCCAACACAATCGTTGGCCAATGTGCCAATGCGCAGACAATAGCATAACACTTCATATTGGTAGGTTTGCATATGACAAATCAATATATCAAACATCCAATACACATAAACATATTGATTAAACTAGACATATTATGATACTTTAACATCATAGCATAATGCACTAGTTAGTTTGTATGTATACGAAATGAGACGTATATACACAAAAAGAATATGTACGAAGCATATTCCTAGCATCGTATATTCATATGAAATTACACATACATACATCCAACATATCCGTAAACATTATATTACTTCAAGATGGACATCTAATGATACTCAACATAATAGCATCAGGCATTATTAATGAGTACAAATATTGTATAGCTGCAAAATGAGATATACAAGTCTAATTGAAGTGTCCACACAGACCAGCCATATTTGCTGATCTGCCCGGTTTAATCACCACTTAGTTACTGCTGTTGTGAGAATTAAATAAATAGTCAGTTGACTATATTCTGTACAACAAATGCACACACCAAAAGGCAACTAGGATAGTGTACAAAGAAATGACAAGCATCTACCAAGACACCTAAAAGTATACTTAGACAATGATATTGCCATATGACGGTACACTCCACAAAAGTCATGAATGGGATTTTCCCAGTTCTGCACAAAAATGGACAAATAGAAAAGGAAGATACCATTAGAAACGAATATAGCGTCACAGAACAACAAAGGACTTTCTCTGTGTGTGATTCGAAAGGAGAGGACGTGTCTTCCAGAGAGCCGTGTGTGAAGCGCTGTATGCGACTGATTCCGAGCTTAGGCGAATAGAATTCAGGAGGAAAGATTGATTGGCAAATGGATACTTAAGACAGGACTCGAAAACCCTAGACGCGCTACAACTCTGAACGGTGAAATGGCAGGTTTGCACCTCAAAGAGGACATTGGGGCAAGGCAGGGAGTTTCGTGTGAAACATTTATTAATTAAACGCCGCTCCTACATCTCGGGGGCAGTTTATAACACCCGATAACTGTACGCTGTTATTTGTTCCGCTCGACTCGAAATAAAAGAGTGAGTATTGTTTTCATTTGAAGTCGCTTAATCATTCGTCACATTGTTCAAAGCGTAACGAGTTGTTTATCAGTCAATGAGAGAAATTACCTATTGGCATGAAGATGGGATGCTCGCCGGTTTTTAAGATCCAATTGTCAACAAAGATTTCCCGCGAAAGTTATTAGTAAACAAGAAATGCGCACGAACGAAACATAAATAGCGCGCCGGAACACACGGAGTCGCATCGGAAGAACGTCAAGAGTGTGAAAAGTAAAAATGTCGGCCTCCATACAAAATTGTTAGAAACATCGTAAATGAATCATTCATAAGATCAACTTGTAAAATCAAAGGAGAAAGGAAGGTAGGAAATTATATATATATAAAGTGTATGATAGAGAGTATTTATAACGAACAATCATTATGCGGAACGTTAAGAAAGAACACAACCATTTATTATACATATGCACATCAGCAAACAAAAGGCAAAACGCACACTGGTGCACATAATGAACACTCAGTAGAGAATGATCAACGTTGCAATATAAATTGTGCATTACAGAACATTATTACACATTAGAAATTAAAGATTAACTGAAGATAGTAGAAAAACAGCAGTGAAGTAAACAACTTATTTGGTATATACAGTTTGAAACGAATGAATGAAGTACACACTCGATGGACTTTACATATGGTAAATGAAAGTAGGCCGTCGTTGGGACACTGCACTGTACAATGCAAGGAAGATGAAACATATAGTTACAACTATTACTGAAACAGCTTCAACTACTGGATAGATACGTATTGTAAATACAATATACGTCACAAGACTGAACATTTTGATTACGTGTTGGATGATTTTATGCTGCAACACTCAGAGATTTTACGGACATTGTTACACTTCAAACAACGAACTTGTGGACACTGATAACGTTATGAAAGATATCAACACACATCGGAGACGGACACTACATTCCACCACATCAATGTTGCACAATATATTGCACTAAAAATACCTGATCGGACATTTAATTGACATAATATTGACTTAATCGCATTAAAGTATAGACACACAGGACTTATGATATGTCGGCCTTGGGTACATCGTCTTCCAACAAGGAATATTATTAATTAGCCACTGGCGCCAGTTACTAACGTCATTTGCATTGGCCAGGAAGACATCAAGAACCCAGTCACAAGATATTTATTTAGATACGTGGTGCATATCATAGATTCGTGTCTGCCACCAACTCTACATCATTACTATATCGACTGCACATGTTGGGATGTCCCTTCCACACTTTTGCCGCCCTCAACATAATATAGTCAAGACACTAGTTCACAACGACATTTACCCCAGAGACTTCATGCACGCCTTTTCAACTTTATCACCAACGTTCGCACAGGAAGTAATGATGGCCATTTTCAATGAAGTAACTCAAACCAGGGAACTGGATCATTACGCTTTTCGACGCCATACATAGGAGTCACGCTGTTAGTCAGCGTCGTTTCCAGTTATTCAAGGGTAGTCGATGGTACCACAGCCGACTAAGTTTCGCTGAAGTCGGCCACGAACCGCGTGGGTTCAGGGTACTAGTGTAAGTTTATTACACTATCGTCATACGCAAACAGGAGCAACTAACACGGAGACACAGTTTAATTGTTCTACTCATACGTCAATCGATCGGACAGCAAATACTAGTTACGTCAATACAGAACATTATTGTCAGTCACATCAACAGTTTACATTCATGGGACACTGGATGGATTTGGAAACTCGTTAAGGCCAGTATTGTTTATTGTGGTCGATTGTCCAACATCTGTTGTATATTAATAAGGTGCTGATTATAAATGTTAACAAAAGCAATTACAAACTAGCAGTGCGGGTGGTTGGAATGGGTATTTCTAAAGTGGTTAAGCACGCTTGATTACTTTAGAAATCGTTTGTGTTAACTATCGTCAGGTCAATACGAAGTTGTTCGTGTTGATCTTGCGTGTGATAACACACATTGTTGGTATCGTAATTGTAAGTAGTATATAAAGTGTTTATCGTGTTGTTACTTAAATTTTTTAGGAGTAATAATTTTGTCTGTTGTGAATGAAAATATGTATTGTCGTCTTGCGTCAATCGTCTTTTGTCAATGTTAGTATTGTGTCGCTGTACTTATACATATATATTCTTTATATTGAATATATATTTTTACTACTAATTTCTAGTGCTTACGTTTTGTAACGGTTAGGACGTTATCTATCTTGCGCCGAGTTGCTATTCTTCTCGCGTGTTTATACTCTTCTATATTATTGATTTCGAGTTGACTTCTCATTCAACTTGCGTATATATATTTGAATACGCTTGTCATTGTCTACCTACGCATTCTATCGGCTGTGTGTCACATATCTACTATTGTAGCGGTATAATTTACAGATCATTAAGACAACATGTCAACACTTCAAGACTTCATGGACATGGGTGAAAGGTCTGGTTTGACCGGTGCAGACCTCAGGAATTGGGCGAAGCAAGAATTGAAAGATTTTCAGACACAGCAACGTGAAGAGAGAGCTGAAAAATTGGCAGCAGAGAAAGAAGCAAAACAGCTTCAAGCTTCACATGAACGAGAGAGATTGGCTCTTGAGAAAGAGTTAAAAAAAAGAGATAGGCGTTGGAACGTGACAAAATTGCCGCTAGAGAAAAGGAATTAACGCTGGAACGGGAGATGAAAGATAAGCAACTGGCATTTGAGAAAGAAAAACTTTTGGCCGAACAACTTCTTAAGGACAAGGAAGTTGAAGGTAATTTGAAAGTCAAGTCATTGGAAATGGATCGTGAAGCTGAGATTGAACGAGAAAGAATTCAAGCAAAACATAATGATCCAGTGAAAAAGTATCAAGGTCTTTTTCGCAATTTCCAGCAAGGTGATTCTGTCAGTTCTTGGATTACCAATTTTGAAGTGCTTGTAAAGTACTACAAGGTACCGGAACTAGACGTACCGATTCTGTTCCACAGGCATCTCGCATTGGAGCCTTTAAAGGTAATCGAGTTAATACCTGAGGACTTACGTACCAACTACAAATACATGAGAGATCGTGTTTTGGCACACTTTAGTTTAGATGAATCGGGCTTACGTACTAAGTTTAAAACACTTACTCCGAAATCTAACCAAACTTTCCTTGACTTTGTTTCTGAGTTAACCTCATCTTTTGATAAATGGACTAAAGCCGCTGATATTGGGTCTGATTATAATAAAATCCGAGACTTAATAATTAGAGATAGATTACTATCTGCAGTACCAGAGGCCATGTCTATATTTCTAGTGGAGAATAAATGCAAAGATCTTAAGGAAATGGAAACGAGAGGAGAATCATATTTCAATGCACATCTAGACATATTCGCAAGTTGTGCACAGCCAGAACTGGTAATAGGAGCAAGTGCTAGATTCCAGAAAGGCAATGGCAAATTTAGAAAATTTAGTGGTAATAGGAATAGAAATAGTCCATACCAGTATTCTAACAGAGAGGGAGACAGACCAAGAAAAGGACACCTATCCAGATGTCAGTATTGCAAATTGTCTCATGGACATTTGGAAATGTGTGATCGACACCCTGGATATTTAGATTATCTTAAGGGACATCACAGCAAAGAAAAAGAGTAAGTATGACTCATTCAAGAGAAGCATCAAATGTTTCTCGTGTCGGGCGTACGGGCACACTAGCAAGTCTTGTCCGATGAAGAATACGTGGAAAGAGGCTGAGTAATGCATATGTGTTGTCTAGTAGTAGTAGCGATTCAGATGATATAGAGGACACACACGCAGCCATTATAGAGTCATATAATAACAGAACAGGTAAGGAATGTCATATTAATGGTGATGACCTCACATCAGCCCACAAGAGGCATATTCATGAAGCGAACGCAGCATGCACTCGTCAAGGTACTCTGATGATACACCAAGCGGAGGTTAATGGGTTACCAACAAACTGTTTTAGAGACACAGGTTCGGATATTACAGGTGTTAATCACAAACTCATAAAAGAAAGTAATTATACAGGTAAAAGTATTGAGTGCAGAACATTTGGTGGTACAATAGAAATGTACAAAACCGCATGGGTCAGCATAAAATGCCCATATTATGAAGGTAAAGTATGCGCAGCAGTACTACCAAACCCATGTGCTGGGTTGATAATTGGTAACATCACTGATGTTAAAGATTACGTTCAAACTGGAGAACGCAAACTTGATGTGATACGCACAGAATCACAAACCCAAGTATCACAAGAAGAAGGAATTACACATTCATTAAAAGTTCAACCGACTGTTAATAACAACAGAGTAGCACACAAGAAGATAACAAAAGTTAAACATAATGGTTACAAACAACAGACGACATGGGATATTGTAACCATATTTATTACAAACATTTTGATATGGCTGAAATTGACCTTATCTCAGGTAACATCCATAGTCAGGAACACATCCTCACAAACAAAAGCATATATTGATGATATTGTGAATAAAAATACAGTCATTCAATCACTCAAGGAAATTTACACACAAGTCAATAATAACAAACAAATTTACAATAAACAAAATGCATTGATTAATGCATACTGTATTTACTTGGCGTTTGTCTGCTGTAAAGTAATCAAACATACTCTATTGTCAATATATATACAAGTGAAAAGTATGACAGTGTTCAATTCAACAAAGTTGAAAAGTACAAATATTAGCAGGCATACAGTACAGAAACACCATAAGTATAGAAGAAAGAAATAGAATGAAAGAAATAAATAAAGAAAAATAAAATGGGATGAAAGTGTTAGGTTCATATCAACACATAATACACTACAGACACATTAGGGTCTTAGGTCTGATTACTTGGTTATGCCAGATATCACTTGTCAGAATTGTTCACACTATCTAATAGTTCTATAATTCATCTTAAAAATAGTTTGATTCTCTATTCTTTGATAATTATGTCTATAATAGAGAACATTACTAAATTTATATAGGATTCTTCACAACTCTATGTCTGCAAGATTTTAATCAGTCAATCATATCATATGAGACATTCTAAGTCGATTGTAGTATATAGTAAGACTAATATATATTATAATTTATTCAGTTATAGTTTATTGTATCTGTTCTGTTCATAAATTGTTAGGAAACTTAAAAAAAAGTCAATCAAATAGCACCTAATTAATAAACAATGTTGATACAATCGGTGACTTTAAATTAATACTGTTAGTAACACATAGTATAATCAAATAGATACATGTGTGGTTAATTTACATTTATTGACAGAGACATATACACGGATGCAATGGTCCAATAATATGTCCTGCACATTGGATGGATGTTTGACCGTCATTATTTTACGTGGAAAACTGCGGTCAAGTATTTGTAGATTGTGTTGTGTAATCTTATTGGTTAATTCCAATTGAACAATTACTTAGTTAATTAGAATTACTTAGTTAATTAGTTTGAGTTAATTTGTTATATTAATAAGTTACGTAGATAAGTCAGTACTTTAGAATATGTATATTGATAATTATTATTCAATTGTTCATTGTGATGGAGTGAGTGGTTTTTAGCTGAATTAATTTTGGGAGAGCGAACTATTTTGCCAATCGATCCATTAACATCTACGGAATCGGCTGATGGTTTAAAGATATACACACACGTATTGGACAGTCGTACATAGCAAATGGCTCCATAAAGTCTCGCAAGACATGGATAGTTACGTTTACCCTACCAACATATAAATATACATGGATTATATAGAGGAACAACAACAACGACCAACATGGAATACTGGGAAACCCATTAGTACTCTCGTCCAAAACTTATGGTATTACCAAGAGTGAGGACACACTTGTCTATTAAGACAAGGTAGGGACTAATATGGTTATTAGTTGGTATGATCTACCATGATCAGCCACACGACGTCTAATGGGGTATTAGACAGGTGGGCGTGCCCGTCATATGACAGTATTATTTTTTTTTGAGAGTAGATAAAGGGGGAGACTAGGAATTTTCCAGGTTTCGTTGTTAAAGGTTAATGCATATATTTGCAAAGTACTACATATATCCATAGGAAAAAAAATGAAAACATTTTTTTTTTAATCTAGGAGGGGGCATTATGCCATATGACGGTACACTCCACAAAAGTCATGAATGGGATTTTCCCAGTTCTGCACAAAAATGGACAAATAGGAAAGGAAGATACCATTAGAAACGAATATAGCGTCACAGAACAACAAAGGACTTTTCTCTGTGCTGTGATTCGAAAGGAAAGGACGTGTCTTCCAGAGAGCCGTGTGTGAAGCGCTGTATGCGACTGATTCCGAGCTTAGGCGAATAGAATTCAGGAGGAAAGATCGATTGGCAAATGGATACTTAAGACAGGACTCGAAAACCCTAGACGCGCTACAACTCTGAACGGTGAAATGGCAAGGTTTGCACCTCAAAGAGGACATTGGGGCAAGGCAGGGAGTTTCGTGTGAAACATTTATTAATTAAACGCCGCTCCTACATCTCGGGGGCAGTTTATAACACCCGATAACTGTACGCTATTATTTTTTCCGCTCGACTCGAAATAAAGAGTGAGTATTGTTTTCATTTTGAAGTCGCTTAATCATTCGTCACATTGTTCAAAGCGTAACGAGTTGTTTATCAGTCAATGAGAGAAATTACCTATTGGCAGATATTTATTGAAATAACCTATGTCAGATATAGACTGACTAGTTACTAAGAAATAATTCTCCTAGTGAAATCTAGCAACATAAGAATCATACATATGACTACAAACATTGAGCTGGCTGCCTACCTGTTCTGAAGTCAGACTTAATCTAAAGGGAACAGGTCTAGCATGCGTTTTTATACCTAGCCTAGCAGTAGACACTTATCTGCCAGGAATTCCATTCATAAATTCTTCTTATCTCCCCCTGACGTTAATTGCAATCCTAACTGCAAAACTTGCTATCACTCTCATTCCTCCAGTCTTGCTCTAATAACATGTTTCACACATTCCTACAGTGCAGACTCCCCTCTGTCTGGTACAAAGCCCGCAGGCCCAGTGTTAATTGCCTTATGAGACCTGGTTCACACCTCCCTGAGTCTGCCAGTCTGAGTCTTATCAGTGATTTCACACCTTGCACCTCTAGTCTGTTTTCAGATGGAGGTCAGCCATCACGGTTGGGTGATTTCCTACCTCTGCTTATCAGGTGTCATGCCTGGTCGGTTTTAATTACACAGTCCATGGAGTCTGCCATCCTGTGGGTGTAATTATCAGTTTGACCCGTAACACTTTGAATCTGGACTGGCTGGGTAGTTTGACTGGTGTCAAATTACACTTCTCAGATAGAAAGACATTCCTGGTGGTTTGTTTACTTGCAGGCTTTGCAAGCTTACGTCAAGACGGTATAGCCTTGAATATAGAGAAAACAGTTTTGTTCGTCTGTTGATTCTCTACATGGCCTATCAAAGTGAACCGAAAATTGTTCTGGGAAGTAAAGGCTGCAAATTCGTGACAGAGATTCCCCCTTAAAAAAAAAGTTTCTGCCAGAAATCTTTTGTCAAAGCACGCCGTACATCCCAGAATAATGCCTAAGCACTCTCCGTTCTGTATCTGCCTAAAGGTTTCCAATATTCCTTGTGGCAGTGGGTTATCCTGCATCTGCATAAAGACGTCCCATTTCCATAATCCAAGGATACTCTGGATAGGTCCTTGTACCTGGTTTTCGGCCGGGATTCCATGCAATAGCTTGGTAAAATCCGGTAATTGTCAGGAGGTTGTAATTTTACCCCTCTGGGAAAGATCACAATCAACGGGATTCTTCTTCGTCTGTGGGCGACTGTCTTAGTCAACTCCCTCACGTGATTTAACCCTTTCAGCCGAGGATGTCCCCGTAGTGAAGTCGTGCATAAGCTGGCCACAGCAAAGCTTGTCTCCGTGATATTCCTCCATCCTTTATAGATCCTCAACTGATCCATCAATAACTTCCTTTAGAAAGGAATAATGTTACACATCATGGTCCCATGATATAAATTCAACTGGCGCTTTCCTCCTTCAAAGTCGGGCGTAACAATCGTCCCTCCTCGGTGTCGCGGTTTCTTCACCTGATAATCAGTTAACGGGCTGAGTTTCTCTGCATTAGAGTTTCTTGTAAAAACCGTGCTAGAAATTGGAAATTTAGTGTGCCAAGTTGTCCAGCCTTGAGAAACAACATAGTTATTCAAAGGCGATAAAGTGGCGTTACTTTTGAATGACGCATCCACAAATAGCTGATTTACTCCTATCAAATCGACCTGACTGAAGGGTAGATTTAGTCCTAAGAGTGTTGATTCCAAACCACTCTTGACTTCTGTTACTTCAGGTCCCTGTTGCTGGAATTCCCTGATAACTTCAGCTAATGAGATGATAGGCGTTTCTTCCTCCATCTTGTGCAAAGAATTTTCTTCTTTAGCAACTACAGGCAATGTTGTCTGCACAATATCAGAGTCCATATTCTGGCTCATGACAATTCCCTGTGTTTCCTGAGTCTCCGAACTGGTATACTCTGAGATAACAACTGGAAATGTTTCCTGGTCTGGATGTTCCTCTCTGGTCGTGCTTTCATGGGCTAAGTCCAGTTGAGGTAAATCCTGTGGTGGGCTGGTGTCTGAACAATCCATCACATTAGGTAAATCATTTGAACTGAGATCTAGTATCTTGTCCTGAGCTGCAGCCTCAAAGATCACACGGGGTTCCGGATCATCCTTCATCCCTATCTTAGTCAAATGTAATCCCACTTCTTGCTTGCCTGAGCTGAAGGGAATAATAAGGTCGGTTACCTCTCCATCTTCGACCTCTTTAAAAGATGTCCTCATGTCCTCTTCTTCTTGAGTTTCACCCCTCGTTGAAGTAAAATGAGATTCCTGGGAGTCTTGTACTGGCAAACCGTAGTGCAAACAGTTGTCCTCTGGGTAACTGTTAATAGTTAAATTATCTGAACTGATAATTAGTGATTCTTCCCGCGTTGCAGTAATGAAATTCACATGGGATTCAGTTTCTTCCTTCCTCCCTATTTCAGTCAGATGTAATTCCACTTCGTGATTCTTTGAACAGAAGGGAATGTGAGAATCGGCTAGGTCTCTGCCTGCGACTTCATTAAAGGTTGTCTTCAGTTCCTCTTTCTCTCGAGATTCATTTCTCGTAGCAGTCAAGTGGTTTTCCTGAAGGTCCTCTACTGTTAAACCAGTTAGACCACAATTTCCGTGGTGCAAACAGCTATCACGTTTGTGACTGTTTGAAGTGCCATTGGCACGTTTTTTCTTCCATCTTTTCCGTTTAGGACTGGGTCGAATGAGAACCTGTAGTTCCCGGTCCACTACCTCTGTTTCTGTGGTGGGTGGCAAAGATGTCCCTTCCTTCCTGGTTGGGTGAGCATCCATATCTCCTACCTTATGTTCCGCTAGAAAGGTTAGCTTCTCCACGTTGACTGTTTCCATATGCGTTTTCTCCATCTTTACTCCTTCAGTTTTGCTACGCTCTTGTGCTCCAAAGAACTCATCATTTTCTTTAAACATAATTTCTTCTTCTTGGTCCCACCATTCTAACTCAGCTATGATATATGTTTCTAGTTGCTCCCCCTTTAAGCCTTTTCTTATGCCCCACCCTCTCGCGGACTCTGAGAAATCTGTGTGCGCCTTCATGTCCTCTTTTCGAGATTCCGGTAACGTAAGACCATAATTGCTAATGACTATATTCAGGTAAGCTCCTATGTATATATCAAAAATCAGATATAATCTAGAACGACAAGAGTTAACTACTGAAAGTCTACGCTATCCAAGGTGTATAGTTTAGCCTCAGCAGTGAAAGACAACTGAAAATAATATTCAAGTAGTACCTGGCGACAGCAGTGAAGTAAGTGTGAGAGATATACTACACAGTAATGAACAGTAATATTTACCTAAATAAACATTAAAATGTACTGTATACATGTCAAAATGAACACGGCATATATTAGCATAAAATTGCAAATCAGTCAAGCAGTTAAATCATCAAACACATCAATGTAAATATGATTAAAGTGTTCAATTATCAATAAATGATTAATGGTAACACTAATTGATAATAGTTAAAAACAGTTATCAATAAATGATAGATGATGGTAGTATTCTCATAAGTTCTTATCTGTTATACTTTTAAAAAGTTATATATGTACTCTGTAACTTCCTCAACTAAAATTAGCTACATTTGATGATAGTCTATTTTGATGAATGAGGATTACAAGAGTTAACTTTTAAAACTCATATGTCTAGGGTCTAGTAGAATCCCTATGATTATTAGAATCTTGGTTCAGGATCGCGGACTGGACCCCAATCTGTCATAAGTCGGGGTGCCCCACCGGCTAGATGAAAGTATTATCCCGGACGAGCTCCCAATCTGTCAGAAGTCGGGGTGCCCCACCGGCTAGATGAAAGTATTATTCACTGGCGAGCAACCCCAAATAGTCAGAAACTGACTAGGGACAAAATCTATATGGCTGAACTACAGATTAAGCCCATGAATATCCAACGTGCAGCTCCAAGTGGCTCGTTACAAAATTGAAATGAACTGTGCTGAATATTCGCCAAGGAATAGGAAAGAGAATGTTAGCTAGGATAGATTTTTAAGTCTGAATTAAAGTTTAAGGACAACTATCCTAGTTCCGGTTTTTCTCCCTGACTGCTCCTTTCCTTGGTGTGTAAGTTGAACCCCCACCAATGTACACACACAACACGTATGCACAATTTGAAAAAAAATATAATGACAGAACTATGAGTTACAATACTACAACATTTATTTACTAATCATATTAAACATTGGATGTTATTCAAGATGGTGATGATGATATCATATAGATAGTGATGAGAAACATTACGTAACTTGTTACTTGATCTATCTGGATTTGTGGTCCAGATCCACACTCTCCAGTAGACTCAAAAAATAGACAGCTTGCCGGTATTCTGACGTCTGCCAGTCCTGGCTCTACCTAGTCATAACTCGTTCTTGAGATCTATAACATAGGTGCTCCTTGTGAGAGCTTGAAAGAAAGTAAAGAATGTATTATATCTAGTTCTACATCAGCGCAATCCTAAGTAAACATATCATAACACAAACATATCCAATGACCAGTCTGGCCAAGTTTATCTTCCAGCCCTACTGCGTTCACCATCCTCCTTCTCCCTACTGTCTTTAGTCTAGGCCGGGCTTTTCAATTGTCTCACACGCCTGTAATGATTACATTTCTGCCACCCCATGTCCATGTCGCTAATACAGAAATTCTGTCGTACAACCGCTCCGTCCAAAGTTGGTTTAGCAGCTCACAGGGTCGGTAATGGTATTATAATAGTACCGGGTCATCCGGGCTTACAAGCCGTGACCAGTAGCTGTGCCAGGTTCCCATGCATTACCGTGAACACACGCCCACAATACACTGAGAAAGTTTAGCACCATATACCCTATACCAATTGTGGGTAATGTCTGTACCATTACACCTCTGCTTCCAACACAATCGTTGGCCAATGTGCCAATGCGCAGACAATAGCATAACACTTCATATTGGTAGGTTTGCATATGACAAATCAATATATCAAACATCCAATACACATAAACATATTGATTAAACTAGACATATTATGATACTTTAACATCATAGCATAATGCACTAGTTAGTTTGTATGTATACGAAATGAGACGTATATACACAAAAAGAATATGTACGAAGCATATTCCTAGCATCGTATATTCATATGAAATTACACATACATACATCCAACATATCCGTAAACATTATATTACTTCAAGATGGACATCTAATGATACTCAACATAATAGCATCAGGCATTATTAATGAGTACAAATATTGTACAGCTGCAAAATGAGATATACAACAAGTCTAATTGAAGTGTCCACACAGACCAGCCATATTTGCTGATCTGCCCGGTTTAATCACCACTTAGTTACTGCTGTTGTGAGAATTAAATAAATAGTCAGTTGACTATATTCTGTACAACAAATGCACACACTAAAAGGCAACTAGGATAGCGTACAAAGAAATGACAAGCATCTACCAAGACACCTAAAAGTATACTTAGACAATGATATTTATTGAAATAACCTATGTCAGATATAGACTGACTAGTTACTAAGAAATAATTCTCCTAGTGAAATCTAGCAACATAAGAATCATACATATGACTACAAACATTGAGCTGGCTGCCTACCTGTTCTGAAGTCAGACTTAATCTAAAGGGAACAGGTCTAGCATGCGTTTTTATACCTAGCCTAGCAGTAGACACTTATCTCCCAGGAATTCCATTCATAAATTCTTCTTATCTCCCCCTGACGTTAATTGCAATCCTAACTGCAAAACTTGCTATCACTCTCATTCCTCCAGTCTTGCTCTAATAACATGTTTCACACATTCCTACAGTGCAGACTCCCCTCTGTCTGGTACAAAGCCACAGGCCCAGTGTTAATTGCCTTATGAGACCTGGTTCACACCTCCCTGAGTCTGCCAGTCTGAGTCTTATCAGTGATTTCACACCTTGCACCTCTAGTCTGTTTTCAGATGGAGGTCAGCCATCACGGTTGGGTGATTTCCTACCTCTGCTTATCAGATGTCATGCCTGGTCGGTTTTAATTACACAGTCCATAGAGTCTGCCATCCTGTGGGTGTAATTATCAGTTTGACCCGTAACACTTTGAATCTGGACTGGCTGGGTAGTTTGACTGGTGTCAAATTACACTTCTCAGATAGATAGACATTCCTGGTGGTTTGTTTACTTGCAGGCTTTGCAAGCTTACGTCAAGACGGTATAGCCTTGAATATAGAGAAAACAGTTTTGTTCGTCTGTTGATTCTCTACATGGCCTATCAAAAGTGAACCGAAAATAGTTCTGGGAAGTAAAGGTCTGCAAATTCGTGACAGTCATGACACGGAAGGGAGTCAGCACACGAATTGATCCTTGACGTCGGAGATCGTAATTTGTGGAGAAACATAATTGCCCACGCCAGCCGGCAAGACACTGGATGATGATGATTTGAAACATTACGGCCATTATGAGTGGCAAGACTACTAAAAGAGTTATCGAATGAGGATCTTTTTGTTTGCAGATTATGTTACATATTAATGTAAATTCAGACTATATTATATATTAATGTAAATAGTGCCATATTTTTTCAGGCATTTGGGCTCTTGTGAATAACGCTGGAGTTCTAGGAAACTTAAGTCCTGTTGAGCTGTGCACCAGAAATGACTTTACCAAAGTATTGAATGTCAACCTTCTTGGACCTACTGAGACAATTAGAGCATTCCTTCCACTGGTCAGGAAATCGAGAGGACGAATAGTCAACATTACAAGTGCTTTTGGTCGTTTTGCAGGGTTTGGCGCGCCTTATTGTGTATCCAAGTTCGGATTGGAAGCCTTGACGGATGTACTGAGGTTAGAGAGACATTTTAGCTCAGTATAATTTACCTTTGAACTATGATGTTTTGATGTATATCTGAATAATTATATGTTTTTATGACTGGCAATATGTTGCATGATTACCCTAGGTATTTTAACATATGGCCTACTGATGAATAATTATTCGAGCGTTGTGATGTTGGTTGCATGATCGTCCTAATGTTGTTATAAGTGGCTACATGTTAATAACAAGTGATATTGTTTGGTGCAGAAAATAGGATCTTTAGAAGTGTTTTAATCAAGACTTGTGTTCTTTAGCAATTGTGCTAGTGCATACATTTTAGACCTTTATTAAGATTGATTTGTATTCTGAATCTCTTACGCCGATGATAGTTTGTGGATTGGGTCCTTTTTCACATCAAGAGCTTATTTTATTTTTTTTAAATGACAAAGTGATAACTGCGAATGAACGTTTATTCTTCCCGATCACAGTCCCACACAGTCCGTCCGTCCGTCCGTCCGTCTGTCCGTCTGTCTGTCTGTCTGTCTGTCTGTCTGTCTGTCTGTCTGTCTGTCTGTGGTTGATAGATGGGCTGGCTATCTGTTTGTTTGTCGATTAACCCCTTTTGACTGTTCTTTTTTCTCATTGTTTGATTTTCTGTCTTTCTGTGGCTGTATGTCCATTCTCTTTACTTGCTACTCCCCTCCCACTCCTCTGTCGGGTGGCCAGTCTGTCTGCATATATGTATGTGTGTTTGCCGTTCTGTATCTGTAGGTTCGCCGACCGATCAGATCGGATGGCTGGTCAGCTGGTCAACTTGTTGATGAGTCTGTTCAATCATTAATTTTGCTGAATATTTTACAGAAGAGAAGTGCACGCCCAGGGGATCAAAGTGGCAATAATAGAACCAGGAGGGTTTCCAACATCGATCAGTAAGACGATGTTCGACGAGATCCAAGAGGCCAATGACCGAGCTAAACCGGAAGTTAAACAAGTATATGAGCCATACTTGAAACAATGTAAGTTGTAGGTCACTTAATATGTGCCTATCTTCTTCTTGACCATGAGATTGTACAGATCATATGTTTATGCAATCTGGCAAGTGTATTATTGTTTCATGTGTTGAAGTATATTTGTTCCTGCAGCGAGGCACTGTAGTCAAGTTAAGGTTAACAGGTTAGAATCCCAGTCAGTATCTACAACTTTCCATTTTCATGTTGTCAAGGCGACTTCCGGTCCCTAACAAAAATGGAGGATAGGCAGCTGAGCTGTTAAGGCCTCTGGAGTGTTTATGCTTGTGGATACGGTTTGCTTACGCATTTTCCTCATGTTCAACTGTTAGTGTATGGTTCAGCCTTCCAGCTACTGAGTTGAGCGCCTGGAGCGACACTGTGAGCTGTGAATTTAGTGTGGAACGCTTTTACATCTCCCCGGGTTGTTTGTAGCGTGAACTGCATGTTCGGAATGATGGCGGCCGGTAATGTGCGGCTGCTGGTTTGCTAGTAACTGCCGCTTCCATCGACGATGAACTGTATTTTTTTGTGGAGGACTTTGGTGTTGCATTCTGGCGGCGGCATTATGCCTAGTATACCTGTGCGGGCTGTTGGTTTTTCGAGACCTCAGTCTGCTCCACTTTTCACATGGGGCAGGCAGTGAGGAACATGTGTGATATTCACTGGCATAGGAACGGAGCGTAATGGGTACGACCCGTTGCCGTGAAGTTGGAACCTCGACTAACGACTAATGTTGTCATGTGCGTCCTCTAATCCCTACTTCTGTCTTCTACTTCTATGAGCGTCAAACAAAACATTTGTGTTTAGTTTATGTATGATCTGTCGTATTATTCATTTATGGTACAGTTGAATATTTGTTTGGATCCTATTGTAGTCTAGCACATATATGAGAGCAAATGAGGTCGCTCATGATCGTGTCCTGAGTGAAGTATTGGAGGTAAAATGTGACGTACTTCCGCCATGTCAGAAGAGAAGCCATCGTGGCAATGACACTCTGACATTCCATCCACTATCCAGACACTTCAACTGATTTGCTGCCGAAGGATAATATATCGCCAGATATTTGACCTCCCAGTTGGTCAGAAGGACGATATATCGCCATACTACGGCCGACGTGTTATTTATTTTATTTCGGGGTTTCTTCGGCATTTTCATTCCCTGTGAGCGAAAATTTAAACTTGTTAATGTGATCATATACCATGTTTGGCCCAAACCTCCTTTTTGTTTGGGACCGAATTAGTTAACTGAGTGTCTTACATCATCTATTTGTTTGTTTCAGTGTCAATCAATCAATTAGTTAGTTAGTTAATTAGTCAACAGATCATCCTCATTGCACATCGAACAATTCAGACCATAAGTGCTCGGATCCCCTCCTCAGCAAATCCCGCAGCGTGTAGCGGCTAACGACACCAGTTCTGTGTTGGTTTATAAATCTTCTTTGACTTCCTGCGTGGTGTTCTTGTTTGGCCACACACACACCTCTTTTAATTTGCTGTTCTCGCAGTCTGACCATGGTTGTAGATTCACAGTCATCACTTGGTTCTCGCAAAAGTCTTACTTCTCGTAGAGCATTTAGAATGTCAGCCTGGTCCATGGCGCGTCCGCCCTCCACAGTAGCCTCACCTGCGAGCTTGTCAGCCCGCTCATTTCCTTGTACTCCCCCATGCCCTGGCATGAAGATGAAACTAATCTTTGCCAGCCGAGACCGCTCCAGAGAAAGCAACCACTCTCTTCGGATCCACCTCATCTCTATCCTCTTGAGCATACTCATTGAGTCACTAAGGAAACATTACCTAGTGAATGTCTGTGTCTCGAGCCATGTTATTGCTTTACTTACTGCCATGACTTCCATAATCAGGCTACTTGTGGTCTCAACAAAAGCACCAGAGTCCTCCTTAATTCGCCCTCCGGACTGAGCCGTAAAGGCCCATGAGCTTCTCACGCGTCGGACGACCGACCCATTTGTGTAAATGACAGCATCACCGTCTAACGAATTCTCGAAAATCAACGCTTGTACTTCCGCCTCCACAACAGTCGGATTTTCTTGTCTGCATTTTCTATCTAGTTGGATGCAAACTGAAAAGGACGTACAAAAATCTTTTGGCACTTGTGCCCACTCTTCACCAGGTTCTAAGTCCTCAAGTGAACACAACCGTTGGAGAATGTCTTCGGCTTGACCCATCCACGACCTTCCTCTTTTTAACCTGCTACCCTTCACCTTAATAATTTCAATATGCAGTGGATGTTGTCTGTTTGCGTTAACTCTGAGGGCACGTGCTCTGCAAATTTCTATTCTGTCTTCAATGGTTGAAAAATCTAGAAGGTAGTGTATTGCCCTGCATGCGGTATCTCTTGTACATCCAAGAATAATGCGCATAGCTTCATTCTGTATCCTTTCCATCCTTTCTATCTGCTTACGGCTGAGAGTCAGGATCGCCAACGCACACTCCACAACAGACATGACCAGCCCCTCGTACAGAAGACATAGATGGCCCTGCTCACGGTTTGCTGCCGTCATCACCCGCATCACAGCCAAACCCCGCTTGGCCTTCTTATCACCTGGTCTATGTGCTCATTATAAGCAAGGCTTCGATCAAAACGTATCCCCAGGTAATTCATTGCCTACGTTCTTTGCACAGTCTCTGAACACAGGTTTACAGTTGGTGTTGGAGTGTTGACAATATGGTTATTCAAAGAGAACCATGTCACTGTTGCCTTTGTTGGGTTGACCATTGCCCCAGCTTCAACACACCAAGTGCTTATGCGTGTGAGTTCGGTTTGCAGTTCCACAGCAACCTGATCTCTCTCCTTACCCTAACGATACACTAAAACATCGTCGGCATATGACAATGTCCTCCCCGGTCCAGAGATCTGCTTGCTTGTGATTCTCACAGTGTAGGCGTTGAACAGCACTGGAGATAATGGTATCAATCAATTATACGTCGTCTCCACAATGAATGTTGGCTGCAGTGGATGTCCAACACTCTCTGCCTCGTGCACTAGTTTGACGGACGGAGAGATTGCTGTTCGTCCATTTTTTAATGTGATTTTCCCACTTGCATTGATGTCTACCGCTTTCCCCCCTGCCTTCAACTCTTCTCTTGAGTACGTTATTAAAAAAAAAAAAAACAGTGACATTTTTAAATATGGCTGAAATATTCCACTAGTCTCTTTTTAATTTTTTTTTTCGTCTCATCTCTTTTCATTCCCATCTTCGTTAGAACACCTGTATTTGATATAGTTTTGTTTTGCGGGTTAAAAAAAAAAGCCATGGAATATGACACATTCGATTGTATATCCAGAATCTCAGTTATACCCCAGCGACAGTCAATGGATGATGTTGTCTATATCACATCGACCACCTTTACTTCCCTTGATATTTCCTAGTTCCATTGATAGGCTGAGCTGTTCTGGGAGCGTCGGTTAATTACAAACAAATCATAGACGTCACGTCGCTTAAAACTTGAAAGTTAAATTAAAACTTAATTAACAAATGTGACAAACGAGGGAAAGTTGGCCACTTATTGTGCCGTGCATTCAGGCCTACCAAATGTGACAAGCGAGGGGAAGTTGGCCACTTATTGTTCTGTGCATTCAGGCCTACCAAATGTGACAAGCGAGGGAAAGTTGGCCACTTATTGTTCCGTGCATTCAGGCCTACCAAATGTGACAAGCTAGGGGAAGTTGGCCACTTATTGTTCCTTGCATTCAGGCCTACGAAATGTGACAAGCGAGGGAAAGTTGGCCACTTATTGTTCCGTACATTCAGGCCTACCAAATGTGACAAGCGAGGGGAAGTTGGCCACTTATTGTTCCGTGCATTCAGGCCTACCAAATGTGACAAGCTAGGGGAAGTTGGCCACTTTTTGTTCCGTGCATTCAGGCCTACCAAATGTGACAAGCGAGGGAAAGTTGGCCACTTATTGTTCCGTACATTCAGGCCTACCAAATGTGACAAGCGAGGGGAAGTTGGCCACTTATTGTTCCGTGCATTCAGGCCTACTATATGTGACAAGCGACACTTACCAAATGTGACAAGCTAAGGGAAGTTGACCACTTATTGTTCGTGCATTCAGGCCTACCAAATGTGACAAGCTAGGGGAAGTTGGCCACTTATTGTTCCGTGCATTCAGGCCTACCAAATGTGACAAGCGAGGGGAAGTTGGCCACTCATTGTTCCGTGCATTCAGGCCTACCAAATGTGACAAGCGAGGGAAAGTTGGCCACTTATTGTTCCGTACATTCAGACCTACTAAATGTGACAAGCGAGGGAAAGTTGGCCACTTATTGTTCCGTGCTTTCAGGCCTACCAAATGTAATGGATCTTGTACATCGCAGACACGTAGCAGGTCACCGTTTGGGGGACTTGTGTGTATGTTCATAGTGTAATGATTTGTATGGGAGAAGGAGAGTTAACATAACTAGCTAAAGCGAATTAACGAAGTTGGGTGGCCGCTTGTAAATCCGTTGGAAGACTATGCGTTTTAACTCTTTAAGTTCAATGCATTTAAACTCAGGTTGCAGAGGTCAGCATGGCCGAATCGATAAGAGCGCTGATGCTGAGGTAGTGGGTTCAACCACTATAACGGTCGGTTGGGTTAAAACGTTGACTTTTCGTCCTTGACTTCGTGACGTAAATATCAAATACCTCAGAAGTCGAAGTGGGTTCGCTTGATGGCGAGGGACACTTGTATTAGAGAAAGGTAATGCATAGGCAGAAATAAGTTCATTGTACTAGAAGTAGTAGCACGCTTAATTGCAAAGTCAGCGGACGCAAACTCAGGTCTTCAGAGCTCCCAGAACGGCTTGCAACTATTGGACTGTTGCAACTATTGGACTGGTGCAACTATTGGACTGATGCAGCTGTTGGACTGGTGCAACTATTGGACTGATGCAACTATTGGACTGATGCATCTATTGGACTGATGCAACTATTGGACTGATGCATCTATTGGACTGATGCATCTATTGGACTGATGCAACTATTGGACTGATGCAACTATAGGACTGATACAACTGTTGAACTGATGCAACTATTGGACTGATGCAACTATTGGACTGATGCAACTATTGGACTGATGCAACTATTGGACTGATGCAACTATTGGACTGTTGCAACTATTAAACTGATGCAACTATTGGACTGATGCAACTATTAAACTGATGCAACTATTGGACTGATGCAACTGTTGGACTGATGCAACTATTGGACTGATGCAACTGTTGGACTTATGCAACTATTGGACTGATGCAACTATTGGACTGATGCAACTGTTGGACTGATGCAACTATTGGACTGATGCAACTATTGGAATGATGCAACAATTGGACTGATGCAACTATTGGACTGATACAACTATTGGACTGATGCAACTGTTGAACTGATGCAACTATTGGACTGATGCAACTATTGGACTGATGCAACTATTGGACTGATGCAACTATTTTCTTGATGCAACTATTGGACTGATCCAACTATTGGACTGATGCAACTATTGGACTGATGCAACTATTGGACATATGCAACTATTGGACTGATGCAACTATTGGACTGATGCAACTATTGGACTGATGCAACTGTTGGAAATGATGCAACTGTTGGACTGATGCAACTGTTGGACTGATACAACTGTTGGACTGATGCAACTATTGGACTGATGCAACTGTTGGAATGATGCAACTATTGGACTGATGCAACTATTGGACTGATGCAACTATTGGAATGATGCAACTATTGGACTGACGCAACTATTGGACTGATGCTGGCATGGACATTTCTCTAGAAATACCAAGTACCTTGTCCACGGGAGCTATTACAGAGCTCTCCATACCCTCTCCAAGCTCATAAACTGGCAGTGCGTGTAAGACCGATACTGGAACTGCACATTTCGGGAGTGACATATTAGGATGTAACTAGGCATGATACAACACAGCACATCTATCTGGTCTGACTGCCATAAGGCCTAGATGCATGATACAACATAGCACATCTATCTGGTCTGACTGCGATGAGGCCTAGATGCACGATACAACATAGCACATCTATCTGGTCTGACTGCGATGAGGCCTAGATGCACGATACAACATAGCACATCTATCTGGTCTGACTGCGATGAGGCCTAGATGCACGATACAACATAGCACATCTATCTGGTCTGACTGCGATGAGGCCTAGATGCACGATACAACATAGCACATCTATTTGGTCTGACTGCGATGAGGCCTAGATGCACAATACAACATAGCACATCTATCTGGTCTGACTGCGATGATGCCTAGATGCACGATACAACATAGCACATCTATCTGGTCTGACTGCGATGAGGCCTAGATGCACGATACAACATAGCACATCTATTTGGTCTGACTGCGATGAGGCCTAGATGCACAATACAACATAGCACATCTATCTGGTCTGACTGCGATGAGGCCTAGATGCACGATACAACATAGCACATCTATCTGGTCTGACTGCGATGAGGCCTAGATGCACAATACAACATAGCACATATATCTGGTCTGACTGCGATGAGGCCTAGATGCACAATACAACACAGCACATCTATCTGGTCTGACTGCGATGAGGCCTAGATGCACAATACAACACAGCACATCTATCTGGTCTGACTGCGATGAGGCCTAGATCACAATACAACATAGCACATCTATCTGGTCTGACTGCGATGAGGCCTAGATGCACAATACAACACAGCACATCTATCTGGTCTGACTGCGATGAGGCCTAGATGCACAATACAACACAGCACATCTATCTGGTCTGACTGCGATGAGGCCTAGATGCACAATACAACACAGCACATCTATCTGGTCTGACTGCGATGAGGCCTAGATGCACAATACAACACAGCACATCTATCTGGTCTGACTGCGATGAGGCCTAGATGCACGATACAACATAGCACATCTATCTGGTCTGACTGCGATGAGGCCTAGATGCACAATACAACATAGCACATATATCTGGTCTGACTGCGATGAGGCCTAGATGCACAATACAATACAGCACATCTATCTGGTCTGACTGCGATGAGGCCTAGATGCACAATACAACACAGCACATCTATCTGGTCTGACTGCGATGAGGCCTAGATGCACAATACAACACAGCACATCTATCTGGTCTGACTGCGATGAGGCCTAGATCACAATACAACATAGCACATCTATCTGGTCTGACTGCGATGAGGCCTAGATGCACAATACAACACAGCACATCTATCTGGTCTGACTAGCGATGAGGCCTAGATGCACAATACAACATAGCACATCTATCTGGTCTGACTGCGATGAGGCCTAGATGCACAATACAACACAGCACATCTATCTGGTCTGCCTGCGATGAGGCCTAGATTGGTGACGTTTCCCCCGCAGGTTCCAGGTATTTTATTGTCAACAGACTCCAAACCAATGCCCAGAGGGAGCTGGCAAGGGATATCAGACGAAGTAATAAGAGTGAACGAGTTAATATAACAACTAACCGTTTAATATAACAGCTGGCTTGCGATACGAGTTGAAGTAATGGAGTTGAGTCAAGAACACACATCGTAGCACCCAAGACATACCAATACGTGCTCGTCCTTATATGCAACAGCTAGCGAAAAGTCCTAATACTAATGGTAATAACAACAGTCTGATTGATATGTCCGTCTGGCACGAAATAATAAGAATGAGCGAGTTAAAATAACAGCTGATTTGCGATATTAGGTGAAGTAATAAGTATGAACGTGTTAATACAGCAGCTGACTTGGGACAAAATGAGTGAAAGTAAGATCTAGTTGGGATATGATGGAAGAATGGTTACATTCCTAAACTAGTAAATCGTTGCAACCCTCTTGGAACATTTACAACACGTGATGGGGAATGCCTTGTAGTGATTAGATAAAGAATGGTCATTGGCAAAAGTAATGTTGTGAATGATGGAAAACATGCTCAGACAGTGTTAAAGTGCAAAGAAGAACCTATACTATTGTAAGCTTGTGAAACATATACTAGCTGCGAAATTGTAAGCTTATGAAACATATACTAGCTGCGAAATTTAAGCTTGTAAAAACATATACTAGCTGCGAAATTGTAAGCTGAAACATATACTATCTGCGAAATTGTAAGCTTGTGAAATATATTGTCAGAGTCTAGAATAGTGCAGGGATGCAGTGACATGGTTACGCCCGCCAGGCGACTTAGTCCCCAGCAGGGATGCCGTAACTTCGTTACGCCGCCAGGCGAGTAGTAGTTACCTGCCTGCGAGGTTGCTGGCTGACGAGACGGCCAGCGGTCAGGCAAGGACGACGCAAGACGCACGCATGCCTCGTGAAGCCACGTGAGGTGGGGAGGCAAGTTGCGAGCTATAGGGAGACAGCTCTGGGACGTTGACTCGACTGGACGCATGATGAGAGAAAGGCGTTGTGTGGTTTCTGTGCCTGAAAGTCGAGTGTCTGGACATCTTGAGAGATAGACTGTGAGCTGTATTGTGTATGTAAGTGTATTGAAGTATCAAGTATATCTTGTAGTGATCATCGTATTTGTATATGATCTGTAAATAAATCCATTGAACGTTGTGTCGTTGAGTCTTAAGTCAAATCACGTTGTACTTGTACTGTCTCACATGTGTTAGGTTAGCGAGCCAAGTTTAAGACCCTGACATGTGTGGACGTGGGGGCATTCGTCCGGCTTTGAGATGAACGTGTTTATGTAATTAACATTTAAAACTAGAGTTTGTGAACTTAGAATTTTTGTCAAACTTTATAGTATAAGTAAATGTGATCGTGGAAGGCTCATTTTGATATATTACTACATTGTTTAAACATGGAGACTATTTGTAAACGTACAGTGCATACATATTGTTTGATCTTGTAAACGTGTAAAACATTTGTGATTGTTGAACTTGTCACCGTTTTGACCTTGTCGACATTGTGATCTTGTCGCCATTGTGACCTTGTCGCCATCTTGTAAACTTGATGTCTATGTCCTTACTGAATGTCATCTTGATGTAAGTGATGTGTCATCAATGTTGTAGAGTGTTGAGATATATGTAGATTGTCTTTGTGAATTGAGTTGTGGAAAGCAGAAAGTTTTGGGAAAGAAAGTGACTTGTGTTTTGGAAAAAAAAATTGTTGACTGACAAAATTACGACATACAATTACCTCAAAGCCATACAAACCTAATCAATACTTAGTGACAAGCAGGCACACCCACATCAAATAGACGCTAATTTATTTCCTCCAAAAACAAAGCAGGTTTTCCCGTACCATCCTGAAACCCTTGCGCGTAGAGGTCATTTGTGTTTCGAAGTAGCGACCCTACAGTTCCTAGGCTGATTCCAACCGTTCTTCACCGCATCCAGGGCACTTGAGTATATTTTTCTTTTCATATACTTTAGGATGACAAATTTAGGCACGTATTGTCAATAGAACACAATTGTAAAGTGTTTACTTACTAACCACTTATAACAATTTGTGTGGCTGGTATTTCATTGCATTTTCCATCATGTCGTCATTAAATGATTTCATCGATATGGGGTTAAAATTACAGTTGACAGGTGATGAGTTAACAAAGTGGAGTGAGAAGAAATACTCTGAATACCTACTAGTACAGGAGAAAGCTAATGAACGCGATGAAAGAGCAGCTGAAAGAGCTTTAAAGCAGGCAGAGACTGAAAGAGCTGCAAAGCAAGCAGAGGCAGAAGCCGCAGCAAAACAAGCAGAACTGTCTGCTAAGACAAAACAAGCCGAATTAGAGATTGAACTTAAGAAGGCAGAAATAGCAGCTCAGAGTAAGAGAGAAGAACTGGATGTACAGTTAAAGATGAAACAACTTGATACTGAGACTGCCATTAACAAAGAGTCTAAGAAATCTGAGAGACTGGAGAAAGAAAACCAGTACAAGAATATATCAAGGTATCGTACGTAATTATACATCGGGTGACTGCATCGCAGCCTTTACCCAAAATTTTGAAACTTTAATGGAACATTACAGGTTCCACGTCTGAATGGAATATTGTTTATATGAGGAGTTTATCAGGGGAGCCTCTTAAAGTCATTGAGACCATCCCCAAAGACCTCAGAAAAGACTACCATTATCTGAAATCAAAGATTATGGCACATTTTATGTTAGATGAGGCAGGTTACAGAGAACAATTCAGCAAGTTGAGCCCAAAACCGACTCAAACGTTCTCTGATTTACCTCTGCTTAGGTCGAGATATATTTACCAAATGGACGTCAGCAGCTAAAATTGATAAGAACTATCAAAGATTAGAAGATCTGATTATCAGAGACAAAGTCATTTCATCCATTCCATCAGCATTTTCAAAATTTTTGCAGGATGAATGAATGCACTAGTGTAGATGAGATTGAGAGGACGTGGTTCGGGCGTATTACACAGCCAACAAACACTGTTTTGCCAGTGAAGCTAATGACATAAATTTTGTAGCATCGGCTAACTATGGACAAACCCTATAGTAGGCAGAAACCTCCATAAGCCTACATCTGAGAAGTATAATCACTATTAAATATTGTAAAATTTCACACCATCAAGGTGAGATGTGCGACAAGAACCCCGCATATCATACTTTATCTACAAAACATGGTAAACAGACACAGATAAGGAGCGTAGATCCTTCAGAAATTTGCGTAAATGTTTCATCTGTAAGGCGTACGGACACTATCGCCATGATTGTAAAGGTAGGCAAATGACCAACAAAGCAAATGCCGCCTTGTTTGACAGTTCATCGTCAGACGAAGAACAACCAGAGAAACATCCTGTGAACTCAGCACAGGCTTTTGACATGTTTAACGCAAATAAGTGTACTGTTTGTAACACCTTTTATGAAGATGGCATTTTAACATGCGGCCACTCCATTCCTATTGCCAATGAAGAAGCTAATTTGGTAGTAGATTCCAAAGGCAGGATAAACGTCCATCACGGATATGTGAATGGCAAGTCTGCTACAGTCCTTCGAGACACGGGAAGCTCACTTGATTGGTGCTGAAGAGAACGTTCATAATGCTACAGACTATACAGGCAGGCACGTAACATGCAGAACATTCTCAGGCAATATTGAAAAGTTACCCACTAGCATTGGGCATATATTGAAACACCTTTCCTCACTGGGAAAGTAAAGTGCGCTGCATTAACAAACCCAGTTTGTGATATAATAATTGGAAATTTACCAGAGGTGAATGATAAACCTCATGACATAACATCTCTTTGTATTAATGATAGCATAACATCACCATCAAATGTCATCATTGATAATGTTACACCACCTAATGAATGTATTGTAGCTAATGTAGCACTAAGATTCTCATGACATACATTGATAACACGGTTTCATCACCATCTGATATCATTGAATGTGTGAACGCGTAACCAGATCTACTGCTAGAGTGCAAGATGAAAGTAATCAAACTGAGGCTATACAAATGCTTAGCCCAGTATCACTACCTACTAACACCATGAGGAGACGTTTGTAACAGCTCAAAAGGCTGACCCTTCATTGTCAAAATATTTTAATCTGATCGGCCAAAAGCCAAGGTAACCAAGAATGCAAAATGGCATTTTTGCTGTGAAAAATGATATCCTCACTAGGTATTATACCAGAGGTGACAACACAACAGAGCAAACTGTTTTGCCAACTAATTATCGTAAGCAAGCCTTACATCTTGCCCATGATATACCGCTTGCAGGGCATATGGCATACGCTAAGACCAGATCAAGATTATTAACACAGTTTCATTGGGCCCAAATTTTGCAATGACATTAAACTATATTGCAGAAGTTGTGACATCTGCCAGAAACTGGTAAAAAAAAAGGTAACCACCCACAGGCAAAGTTTACAAGTTACTGACTTAGCCAGTCTACCTTTTGAGAAATTATCTGTCGACATAGTGGGCCCTCTCAATCATACAAGAACTAGAGGGAATAAATATATTCTAACTGTCATTGATCATGTAGCCGCTGGCCGGAAGCGATTCCGCTAAAGAACATAACTGCCAATGATATAATGGAAGTTTTCTTCCATATATTTTCTCGGATAGGATTTCCAGACACTATCCAATCAGATAGGGGCACTCAGTTTATCGCCGCATCTACCCAAGCTTCACCAAAATGTTGGGAGTGAAGCAATGTTTCAATTTCCCCGTACCATCCTCACTCTAGTGGAATTATAGAAAAAGTTTAACGGCGATTTAAAGCACATGCTTGCAAAAGTCACCGCAAGAGCACCCCAATAACTGGGATGTATATCTACCAGCTATCCTTTTGCTTATCGCGAGGTACCACATTCTAGTACAGGTTTCTCTCCTTTTGAACTTATCTATGGTGCCAAACCACGTGGCCATTAACTATTTATCATCAAATGTTAACTGACTCCACTCCAGTACTTAAACCCATATCAATCATACGTATATGTTACATCATTGCGTGAAAGAATCATCAAATCTTGTATAATTGCAAAGAATGCACTAAAATTATCTGGTGCCACTTATAGACAATATGCTGACAAAGGTAACAGGACAATAACGTTGACACCTGGACAGGACGTTCTTCTTCTACTACCTAGTGACAGACACTTATTGACTGATTCTTGGCAGGGACCTTTTAAAGTGACGAGACAGATTTCACCTGTAGACTACGAGATCCACATAAAAGACAAACACTAAATATTCCACATAAATATGCTAAGACCAAATCACAACAGAGACAACGAACAAGACGATACAACAGTTGTACAGTGATAATAGTCATGAAGATGACGAGGCTAGTGACGAAATTCCACACCCTGCATTAGACACGACAAACTGCTTGAAGGAGATAAAATAAACCAAAGTTAACTAAGCAGAAGACAGACAGTTGCAAACATCTAATACAACAGTACAACACCATCTTCTCAAACAACCCAGGACAAACAGAATTAGTACAACATCACATCACACTCACATCAAACACACCCATAAATGCAGACCATACACCATTCCACTGCATTACAAAGAACACTACATCAGGAGATCATTAACTTAGAGAAAAAAACATCATAAGACGATCCCAATCAGACTTCTCATCTCCAATGGTCATAGTACGCAAAAAGACAACACGATAAGACTCTGTGTCGACTATAGAAAGCTCAATAAGATAACTCTTCTAGATCTGGAGCCGATGGCAAACTCTTGACGATCTACTGACAGAACTGACAGACGCTAGGTTCTTTACGAAGGTAGACATGACTAAAGGATATTGGCAAATAGGAGTAGACGAACAGAGCAGACATCTGACAGCATTGCCACACTTGGGGACTGTACGAATGGTGCAAACTTCCATTTGGGCTTGTCAAGCCCCCAGCTAATTCGTACGTATGACACGACTTTTACTAGTAGATATACCTAACATAATTGCTATATAGACGACATCTGTGTTCACACAGAGACGATGACAGACCACATAAGACATTAGAACAGACTTGAACGTATTAGACAGCACGGACTGACGGTTAAAGCCTGCAAAAGTAGACATAGCCTACCAGGAAATATCCTTCTTGTGGTACAAAATATCCAATGCTTTGTCACGACGGACGATAACATTGTGTCCAAGATACTAAAACTCTCACTCCGACTACGAAAAAACAAGTCAGAAGTTGTTGGGACTTATAAATTATTACAGACAGTTCATCCCTGATTTTTCTGAACTGACCGAAGTATTTACTAACTTACTACAAAAGATAAAACGGAGAAAATTGTAAGCAATGAATGCCTAAAATTTGTATTCCAAAAAGTATTAGCATGTTTTTTCTGATAATAGCGTAAATAATCTTATCCTGAAATTGCCCAATCTTCATTTACTTTCAGATTGCGCACAGACGCGAGCTCCGTGGCGATTGGAGCAGTCTTGTTGCAAGAGCACAATAACATACTTCACCCTGTGTACTTCGTATCCAGGAAACTGAAACCAGAGAGAACGGGCTTGGTCAATACCTCAGTTGGAAGCCCTAGCTTTAGTGGTGGGTATAACTAAATTGTCCAGATTCCTTCTAGGACGCCATTTCATTGTAGGTCTGACAGCAGCCCGTTGCGATTTATAAATTCAGGTGTACCTTCAAACCAGATGGTAGCGCGCTGGATCTCTTAAGCTCCAAGATTACAGCTTCGAGGTTCGAGATATCCCAGGCAGAACCAACACGATTGCCAATCTTTTGTCCCGTTGTCCGACCGACCCAGTAAGCACCAATGTCTGAGTGCAGCGTAAAATACGCTCAGACCAACACAGCCATCCATCAGTGAATATTTTTTTTCATTCACAAAAAGCTGTTGTAAAGTCTACTATGTGATGTGATAGGGGTTACTCCCAATATATATAGTGTTCTTATTTTACTAAGTAATGTATGATTGTCGTATATAATGTGTAGTGTGTGGTAGAATGCGAACTTTATTAATTGTATATAGTACAAAACAAGAACAGTGCACACATTCGCTCAAAAACTTACCGTAAGCGAACTATCCAATTTGACAGTGGTGTCTCCGCGTTTGGAACTTTCCAGTGATATGTAAATCCGTGTGTGAAAGTGTGACCTAAACATTGACAGCTACACCACTGCAGTCAATCGAAATCCAGAAGGTTTTACAGTGAAACATCCAACAACATGAACTATTAGAACATTGTACATTCCGTGACTACATCAGACCGGAACAAGTGTGTTCTACAAGTTTCAACATAGCTGTTTAGCGTTCGTGTGTACTTCCGGATTAGTTAGAAATTTAGAGCAAAATTAGCAGACGACAAATAAAAGTTTAAAAAGCTATGACGATTCTAAAATCTTTAGGAATCAACAAGTTTAAATACACGAATTGTGTGTTTATATATTTATGTATTGTAATCTTAGAATCATATCTTGATTAATGTATTCATACTACCGACTTTTTCTCGTTAGTATGAAGAATTGTCAAGCGATGACGCTAAGAAATAGAATATTTATTGTAAAATATTATATTTCATAAATTTTAAAGTTATTCCCCTTTCGTTTAATTGTTATTACATCATTACACAAAGGGCTATAATTTGAAATGTATACGATTATGTGTTTGTATTAAATAGCCATTGTTGTTGCCCGATTGTTAACACACCAGGTAGCCATCTACTGGGCATGGTAGAGTGTTACCAACATTGCAGACCAACACAAGAGCTCCTGGCCAAATGAGGTCAGGGTTTGAGCGTTTAATGCGACTTATGTAAAAGCCGTATTTCGGTCTAGCCAGATGGTTTTTGTTTCAAGAACCATATTATTACGTTTTTTTGGGAGGCTGCGAGGTAGATGCTTGGAAGCTGGTACTACCGATCTGACTGAGTCAATAATGCAATTGAGGTAATCAGCCATCGAGAGGATGAAACCTGACAAGTGTTAAAGGTTGAACACCACATGTCGTTGAAGACACTTCCATGTCTTATATGTTTCTATGGCAGATGTGTATTTCTATGTATTCTGATACCAATGTATATAACAACAGAAGGGTTGACTCTGACAAGGTTAAAATATTAACCCAGTTTGTACATATATTATACATGAAAGATGACATCTTCATGAAGTTGCCGGGGAGCATGTCAGAGTCTAGAATAGTGCAGTGATGCAGATGAACAGGCGTTACGCCCCCGCCGGCGACTTAGGTCCCCAGCAAGGGATCTGCCGTCACTATCTTCGTTACGCCGACCAAGGCGAGTATAGTAGTACCTGCCTGCAGACGGTTGCTTGGCTGATGAGACGGACCAGCGGTCAGGCAAGGGACGAAGGCAAGACGCACGCATGCCTCGTGAAGCCACGCTCAGGGTGGGGAGTTGGCAAGTTGCGAGCTATAGGGAGGACAGCTCTGGGACGTTGATCTGACTGCTGGACGCATGATGAGAGAAAGGCGTTGTGTGGTTTCCTGTGCCTGAAAGTCGAGTGTCTGGACATCTTGAGAGATAGACTGTGAGCTGTATTGTGTATGTAAGTGTACTTGAAGTATCAAGTATATCTTGTAGTGATCATCGTACTTGTATATGATCTGTAAATAAATCCATTGAACGTTGTGTCGTTGAGTCTTAAGTCAAATCACGTTGTACTTGTACTGTCTCACATGTGTTAGGTTAGCGAGCCAAGTTTAAGACCCTGACACATATACTAGCTGCGAAATATTAAGCTGTTTGTAAAAACATATACTAGCTGCGAAATTGTAAGCTGAAACATATACTAGCTGCGAAATTGTAAGCTTGTGAAACATATACTAGCTGCGAAATGTAAGCTTGTGAAACATATACTAGCTGCGAACCATCGCAAGGAATGTGTTTCTGATAAAAATGCAAAGAATGCCATGGGCGGACATGACAACGAATGAGACAGTTCTTCAAGAAATAAAAAGATAATAGTAAACATATTTCAGAAATTAGACATAGTCACGATTTTGTTGGATATGTTTTATGAGGAGAAATAGCATGAAAACCTAGTGACAGTGGCAAACTTAAAAGGAAAAGGGCAGAGTAAAAACAAAGAGATAAATACCCGGCGGATTGATCAAAAGACACAACCAGATCTAGATTTTGTTGGGTATGTTATGAGGAGAAATAAACATTGAACACTTAATGACAACTGATAAACTTAATGGGGAAAAGGGCAGGAGGAAAACAAGAGTTAAATACCAGGAAGGGTTGACCACTGACACAATCACGTCTAGAACACAGACTAAACCGAGAGTCTTGGTTATCATGTGAGATGGCGAACATAGACTTCCCGTGTCATCATATCAGGCTGGCCCCAGTGATGCTGGTGGGTGAATGTAAGAGATTGAACAGTTGCTGTTAAAGAATGTATAATTGTTTACTTTCAGTGGGAGGACTGACAGCCACAGCCAAACCAGCGACGTCGTCTCTAAGGCCAGTCATTGATGCCTACACGCATGCTATCGTCTCCAGGTATCAACTTGAAAAAATTGCAAAGAATGCACAAAATTATCTGGTGCCACTTATAGAAAATATGCTGACAAAGGAAAACGGGAAATAACGTTGACACCTGGACAGGACGTTCTTCTTCTACTACCTAGGACGACACTTATTGACTGTTTCTTGGCGGGGACCTTTTTAAAGTGACGAGACAGATTTCCCACCTGTTTAGACTCGAATACAAAAAAAGCCAAAAAACTAAATTTTTCCCCATAAATATGAAAGACCAAATCACAACGAGCAACGAACAAGACGATAAACAGCTTGTAAGTGAAAAATAGATCATGAGATAGAGGGCAGTGACGAAATTCCAACACCCTGCTTTTGCCACGAAAAAACTGCTTGAAGGAGTTAAAATCAACCCCCAAAAAGTTAACTCAACAAGACAGACAGTTGCAAAATCAAATAAACAGTACAACACCATTTCTAAAAAACAACCCAGGACAAACAGAATTGTAAAGAAAAAACCCATCAACTACACAAAAAAAACCCCCAAAAATGCAGACCATACACCATTCCACGCATTACAAAAAACACTTACATAGGAGCATTAAAAACCCTTAAGAAAAAACAACATCATAAGACGATCCCAATCAGACTTCTCATCTCCAATGGTCATAGTACGCAAAAAGGACAACAACGATAAGACTCTGTGTCGACTATAGAAAGCTCAATAAAGATAACTCTTCTAGATCTGGAGCCGATGGCAAACTCTGACGATCTACTGACAGAACTGACAGACGCTAGGTTCTTTACGAAGGTAGACATGACTAAAGGATATTGGCAAATAGGAGTAGACGAACAGAGCAGACATCTGACGCATTGCCACACCTTGGGGACTGTACGAATGGTGCAAACTTCCATTTGGGGCTTGTCAATGCCCCAGCTACATTCGTACGTATGACACGACTTTTACTAGTAGATATACCTAACATAATTTGCTATATAGACGACATCTGTGTTCACACAGAGACGATGACAGACCACATAAAGACATTAGAACAGACATTTGAACGTATTAGACAGCACGGACTGACGGTAAAGCCTGCAAAAGTAGACATAGCCTACCAGGAAATATCCTTCTTGTGGTACAAAATATCCAATGGCTTTGTCACGACGGACGATAACATTGTGTCCAAGATACTAAAACTCTCACTTCCGAATACGAAAAAACAAGTCAGAAGTTTGTTGGGACTTATAAATTATTACAGGACAGTTCATCCCTGATTTTTCTGAACTGACCGAAGTATTTACTAACTTACTAACAAAAGATAAACCGGAGAAAATTGTAAGCAATGAATGCCTAAAATTTGTATTCCAAAAAGTATTAGCATGTTTTTCTGATAATAGCGTAAATAATCTTATCCTGAAATTGCCCAATCTTCATTTACCTTTCAGATTGCGCACAGACGCGAGCTCCGTGGCGATTGGAGCAGTCTTGTTGCAAGAGCACAATAACATACTTCACCCTGTGTACTTCGTATCCAGGAAACTGAAACCCAGAGAACGGGCTTGGTCAATACCTCAGTTTGGAAGCCCTAGCTTTAGTGTGGGTATAACTAAATTGTCCAGATTCCTTCTAGGACGCCATTTCATTGTAGAGTCTGACAGCAGCCCGTTGCGATTTATAAATTCAGGTGTACCTTCAAACCAGATGGTAGCGCGCTGATCTCTTAAGCTCCAAGATTACAGCTTCGAGGTTCGAGATATCCCAGGCAGAACCAACACGATTGCCAATCTTTTGTCCCGTTGTCCGACCGACCCAGTAAGCACCAATGTCTGAGTGCAGCGTAAAATACGCTCAGACCAACACAGCCATCCATCAGTGAATATTTTTTTTTCATTCACAAAAAGCTGTGTAAAGTCTACTATGTGATGTGATAGGGGTTACTCCCAATATATATAGTGTTCTTATTTTACTAAGTAATGTAGTGATTGTCGTATATAATTGTGTAGTGTGTGGTAGAATGCGAACTTTATTAATTGTATATAGTACAAAACAAGAACAGTGCCACATTCGCTCAAAACTTACCGTAAGCGAACTATCCAATTTGACAGTGGTGTCTCCGCGTTTGGAACTTTCCAGTGATATGTTAAATCCGTGTGTGAAAGTGTGACCTAAACATTGACAGCTACACCACTGCAGTCAATCGAAATCCAGAAGGTTTTACAGTGAAACATCCAACACATGAACTATTAGAACATTGTACATTCCGTGACTACATCAGACCGGAACAAGTGTGTTCTACAAGTTTCAACATCAGCTGTTTAGCGTTCGTGTGTACTTCCGGATTAGTTAGAAATTTAGAGCAAAATTAGCAGACGACAAATAAAAGTTTAAAAAGCTATGACGATTCTAAAATCTTTAGGAATCAACAAGTTTAAATACACGAATTGTGTGTTTATATATTTATGTAGTGTAATCTTAGAATCATATCTTGATTAATGTATTCATACTACCGACTTTTTCTCGTTAGTATGAAGAAATATCAAGCGATGACGCTAAGAAATAGAATATTTATTGTAAAATATTATATTTCATAAATTTTAAAGTTATTCCCCTTTCGTTTAATTGTTATTACATCATTACACAAAGGGCTATAATTTGAAATGTATACGATTATGTGTTGTATATAAATAGCCATGTTGTTGCCAGATTGTTAACACACCAGGTAGCCATCTACTGGGCATGGTAGAGTGTTACCAACATTGCAGACCAACACAAGAGCTCCTGGCCAAATGAGGTCAGGGTTTGAGCGTTTAATGCGACTTATGTAAAAGCCGTATTTCGGTCTAGCCAGATGGTTTTTGTTTCAAGAACCATATTATTACGTTTTTTTGGGAGGCTGCGAGGTAGATGCTTGGAAGCTGGTACTACCGATCTGACTGAGTCAATAATGCAATTGAGGTAATCAGCCATCGAGAGGATGAAACCTGACAAGTGTTAAAGGTTGAACACCACATGTCGTTGAAGACAACTTCCATGTCTTATATGTTTCTATGGCAGATGTGTATTTCTATGTATTCTGATACCAATGTATATAACAACAGAAGGGTTGACTCTGACAAGGTTAAAATATTAACCCAGTTTGTACATATATTATACATGAAAGATGACATCTTTCATGAAGTTGCCGGGGGAGCATGTCAGAGTCTAGAATAGTGCAGGGATGCAGTGACATGGTTACGCCCGCCAGGCGACTTAGTCCCCAGCAGGGATGCCGTAACTTCGTTACGCCGCCAGGCGAGTAGTAGTTACCTGCCTGCAAGGTTGCTGGCTGACGAGACGGCCAGGGGTCAGGCAAGGACGACGCAAGACGCACGCATGCCTCGTGAAGCCACGTGAGGTGGGGAGGCAAGTTGCGAGCTATAGGGAGACAGCTCTGGGACGTTGACTCGACTGGACGCATGATGAGAGAAAGGCGTTGTGTGGTTTCTGTGCCTGAAAGTCGAGTGTCTGGACATCTTGAGAGATAGACTGTGAGCTGTATTGTGTATGTAAGTGTCTTGAAGTATCAAGTATATCTTGTAGTGATCATCGTATTTGTATATGATCTGTAAATAAATCCATTGAACGTTGTGTCGTTGAGTCTTAAGTCAAATCACGTTGTACTTGTACTGTCTCACATGTGTTAGGTTAGCGAGCCAAGTTTAAGACCCTGACACATATACTAGCTGCGAAATTTAAGCTTGTAAAAACATATACTAGCTGCGAAATTGTAAGCTGAAACATATACTAGCTGCGAAATTGTAAGCTTGTGAAACATATACTAGCTGCGAAATTGTAAGCTTGTGAAACATATACTAGCTGCGAACCATCGCAAGGAATGTGTTTTCTGATAAAAATGCAAAGAATGCCATGGGCGGACATGACAACGAATGAGACAGTTCTTCAAGAAAATAAAAAGATAATAGTAAACATATTTCAGAAATTAGACATAGTCACGATTTTGTTGGATATGTTATGAGGAGAAATAAGCATGAAAACCTAGTGACAGTGGCAAACTTAAAAGGAAAAGGGCAGAGTAAAAACAAAGAGATAAATACCCGGACGGATTGATCAAAAGACACAACCAGATCTAGATTTTGTTGGGTATGTTATGAGGAGAAATAAACATGAACACTTAATGACAACTGATAAACTTAATGGGGAAAAGGGCAGGAGGAAAACAAAGAGTTAAATACCAGGAAGGGTTGACCACTGACACAATCACGTCTAGAACACAGACTAAACCCGAGAGTCTGGTTATCATGTGAGATGGCGAACATAGACTTCCCGTGCTCATCAGTATGGCCCACAGTGATGCTGGTGGGTGAATGTAAGAGATTGAACAGTTGCTGTTAAAGAATGTATAATTGTTTACTTTCAGTGGGAGGACTGACAGCCACAGCCAAACCAGCGACGTCGTCTCTAAGGCCAGTCATTGATGCCTACACGCATGCTATCGTCTCCAGGTATCCCCACAACCGATACGTAGTTGGAGCTGACGCCCGATACGTTTGTATACCGCTCTCCTACTTGCCGGACTGGCTCAGTGACTGGGTGCTACGTGTGTTAGGCAAACTAATTTCCTAAATATATGGCCAATATTCGGGTCTGTACATCCAAGCATTTGTGACAGGAGGCCAGTATTCGTAGCTAGGAAATTTTATTGAAATGTTTGCTCCTTTTGGTGTAAGTTGTAATTTTTAGATGAAAATTCCATAACTACAACATTAATTTTGTTATTGTTTTTTTCGAAAACTCCTGTGGGTCTCCGCTGGATCTATGGAGGCCGACTTGCTGAAAAATACCGAGCCATGTAGGATAAAAATCCGGTGCAATGCTTTTATACATACTTTGAACTTTAATACTGTTTCGATAAAGAACATTTAAAATATTCGATCCTTCATGTTTAGCAGTATAAGAAGACTGAGAAAGAGAGAGAGAGAGAGAGAGAGAGAGAGAGAGAGAGAGAGAGAGAGAGAGAGAGAGAGAGAGAGAGAGAGAGGAAGCGATGGAGAGAGGGGAAAGGAGAGAGGGAGGCAGAGAGGGGAGAAAGGGAAGTGAGAGAGGGGGAGTAAGAAAGAGAGAGCGGAAGACGGGAGGGAGGGAATAAGGGAGAGAGGGAGGGAGAAATAGTGGGAGGGGGAGAGGGGAACAGGAAGTGAGAGAAAGAGTTGGGGAGGGGGAGGGAGAGAGGGAGAGTGAGGGAGAAGAAGAGAGAGAGGGTGAGGAGAGAGAGAGAGGGGTGGTGGAAGTGAGAGAGGGGACGGGGAGCTTGAGGGAGGGAAGTGGAGTTGAGAGAGGGAGAGGGAGAGAGAGGGAGGGAGATAGTGATATAGATAGGGAGAGAGGGAGGGAGAGAGAACCAGACAGGGAGAGAGGGTGAGAGAGAGGAAGGCAGAGAGGGAGAGAAGGTGAAAGAGAGGGAGAGGGGGATAAAAGGGAGGGTGAGAAATGGAGAGGGAGAGAGGGGGAGGGACAGAGAAGAAGATGGGGAGAGAGGGAGAAAGAGAGGGGGTGGGTGGGAAGAAGGGATAGAGGGAAGAGGGAGGGAGAGAGAGGGAGGGAGAGATGAGAGGAGGGAGGTAGAGAGATGGAGGGAGAGAGGAGAGGAGGGAGGTAGAGAGAAAGACAGACAGTACTGTCTTTCTCTCTACCTCCCTCCTCTCCTCTCTCCCCCTCTCTCTCTCTCTCTCTCTCTACATATATAAATAGATGGACAGAGAGTTAAAGATAAAGACAGAGAGAGGGAGGAAGAAAGAGTCGGAGAGACAGACAGAGAAACAAATAAACATACATATTTTTAGACTAACTGACACTCGTTGTGGGCTGTGGTCAATATTATGCCGGCAGCCTTTATATTCCAGGTAATTTCCTGCTACAAGTTTTATACTGCTTCCATCTTTGTGCTCACATTCATGGAACAAACAATAACCCCCTCTCCTGGGAACTGGAACACATGACCAACGGGACAGTATACACACCAGCTAGCTACTCTGCTACTGCAGCAGTTCGTGTCATGAGCATTAAATGTGCTGCATGCATTGTTAGTCTGATGTTTTCTCTTGTCAGGATACAGCTGCTTTCTGTGGAAAGAGAACAAGCCATATGGGATAAAACCCGGTACAATGAAATCCATACTCTGACCCATTTTAAACACTTTAAATTGTGCATGTCCTTTGCAGAAAGTAGCGATCAACCCCAACCCCTGATTTATTTAATAGGTAATTTTACATTCAGTAGTTTGCCATTGTTGCGTGGGACAGATAAAAAAAAATTGTTTGCATATCCTTTACAGGACATTGCTGTCAACATCAGCATCTTTCAGCTGATTGTTGATTTCTTGGCATGATTACGCTCAGTAGTTTGCCATTGCTTTCTGAGCGGCCGGCTCACATACCCCGTAAGTTACCGACGCGATTCGAACCACTGCCGATTCTCACTGTCGTCACGTTACTTATGAGAGTATGCGAGATTACGAAGAAAAGTCGCTAACCTCTAGGCCAGGAAGCCGGCGTGGGACAGATAGACCTACGAAAATTAGATTTTTAAGAGCATGCATCTTTCCCATTGCAACATACGCATGTGAGACCTAGACACTTACTAAACAAGCTGAACAGCGCATAAATGCCTGTGAATATAAATGTTATAGACGAGTTCTAAGAATATCTTTGATACAGAAAATAACAAATGCATCCATACTTCAAGAGCTGAATAATGAAAAAGGATGGCTACTAAAGACGATAAAACAAAGAAAATTGGAGAGAACGATAATAGAGGGGTATATGCCCGGGAAGAGAGGAAGAGGAAAGCCAAAGAGAAGATGGGTGCAGGATGTGGCTGATGATCTCGGACGCGTGACATCTTGCTTATGACCGAGAAGTTTTCCGGAAGCTTAATATGGTAGCGCGGTTCTGCAAAGGACATGCTACTGAACGAACGAACGAAGGAACGAACGAACGAACGAATGAATGAATGAATGAATGAATGAATGAATGAATGAATGAATGAATGAATGCACGAACGAATGAATGAATGAATGAATGAATGAATGAATGAATGAGTTTGCCATTACTTTCTAAACGGGAAGTTAATGTTGAAGTCCAACTGACCGGTGCAGGAGTTGATCCCGCTACCCCTACGTCAACAACGAATTTGAAGAGCAAGTGGGCTCTTATCTGTTCGGGCACGTCAACTGTTGTAATCAGACTCAATCAGAAATGTCCTTTCCTTGTCATCTTTGACGAAATCTGAACTGTCTAATCTGATCCTCCCAGTGAACAACCTTATCTACATCAGTTCTGACAAGCCAATACGTCTCTGTACAACTGTAAAGCCCCCCCCCCCCTTTTTTTTCCCTTTACGCACCTTAAATGCTTCAGTGTCGAAGGATAATATATCGCCAAATGTAACATTCTTGTTTGTCGTCATACTCGGGATATTGAATTACTTGTTTCGTTTCGCGGTATCTACCGCAATTTTAATGCGCAGTGAAATTCACATTATAATACAGGGTGTATTTTTAATAACTGGATGTTTTGAAAATATTGCCGCTTCAAGTTTTGTATTCACCGTCTGTGGAGTGCATGCACCATATACTGCTATCATCATCATCAAGTGCTATGCCAGTAGGCGTGGGCGGTCATGGTTCGCCATCTCACACCGTCACTAGTCTCGAATCAGGTCGGTGTTTTTCTCCCGACCATGACATGCTGCCAAACCATTTGTCTTCCTCTTGCTCTCTTCCCATCAAGCTTGCTAGTTGTCACTAAATGTTCAAGTCCATTTCTCCTCATAACATTTCCAAAAATTCTTGACTGTCTACTTCCAATTTCTCCAAGTAATCTTTATTTGTCATTTATCTCATTTAATTTTCTGTCTGTTCATGGTATTCTTGAATTTTTCTCAAAAACCACGTTTCCATCGCCATTGGATAATTCTCAGCTTGTCTGTTAATTGACCATGTTTCACACGCATACAACAATATGGGTTCTACAGGGTGTATTTTAATGATTGTGCAGTGTTTGGAAAATATTGCCGGTCCAAGTTTTGTATTCACCCACTGTAAAGTTCATGCAACATAATTTTGTAAATACAAAACTTTACCGGCAATATTTTCAAACACTGCACATTCTTTAAAAATACATCCTGTACAGCACTTTAACATTATTTTTCTCATTGCAATTGACAACATTTTGTTGGTAAGTATGTTTTGCAGAAGGCCACTCTTGCCAGGCAATTCTTGATCTAATCTCTGCAAGGCATCTTCCATCAGATGTTACGACTTCCATCCTCAAATCTATTTCAAAGTAGAGCAGATGTTGTGAAAATTATGTTTAATATTCCAGTGACACGAGATCGTACATCAGTACCACAATAAACACACAATTTTATTGATAATGTTTACAATTCTTGCATGTATCGGACAGATCCATCACGACATGCACATTTTCAAAGAAATCATCAATGTGGTAAATACCTGAAGTGTTTGGGCATACGTTTCCAGATGCCAAGTCAGTGACGAAAACTCTCTTAACCATTCAGAAGTAGTTAAAAGGTAAAGCCTGATAAGTAGTTAACCCATAAAGCTCATTTACATGCAGTAAGGCATACATATATTGGGAATGTTGTGATATGTCCGTGTTTCCCCCCGCGGGGGATAATATTTCAGATGACACTGGCCACTTTGCCTCCCCAGACCACTTGTACAAGTGCTCTTGTTAGCTCCATTGGCCTTTGTATAAGTTGTTAACCTGCTGGGCTGTACAAGATTTCAACAGGCCTAGAGAGTGGAGTGATGAGAGCAGGCCACGGATTGGACTGTGTGTGATATAGTCAGGAGATCCGACTGTTCGGCTTACAGTCGAGAGGTGCATGCATTTGCCGTGTATACATATTATATTATATACAGCCTACTGTAAGAGGTCACGAAGCCGCCGTGACTTTATGTTAATCCTTTCCATCTCAGCATCTGTCAGTCTTGCATGAACCAGCCAGTCTTACACTCACCATACACCAGTCAAGACACCTAGGCAGATGTGATAGATTCAAGTTTCTTGATGTGAGAAACTCAGTGAATAAACACTTGCGACATTCTTCAAGGCATGTAAAAAGGTCCAATACTTTTTAAAAAATTATATCCTTGTTGATAATTGTTACTCACATAATTCGACAACGATATCTTGTATCAAATATTCTTTTTGTGCTGCATTGGTTTGAACCATACTTACATTTCCCTTCTTTACTACTTCTTCCATCTGCTGCAATCTTTGCCCCGAAGGTTAGAACTCATTAAAATTCTTCAGAACTGTTCCATTTACTGTGCTGTTGCATTATGGAGAACTTTTCTTCGTGGTTACCTTTACTTCTGCTTAGATTGACATTGTACTCGAAAATGAAAACTCTTGCTAAATGATCTGTCGCGACATTACAAACATTTAATAGAATTCTGGATCACTGTACCTTTATTATCAGACATAGTTTTAATTTGAACATGCTTTAGATATTGCTAAATTGTGACATGAAGCGTGCAAATACGGTTTTAATACCCGTCTCTAACATTTATATGCAAAGGCACTTATGCACTGTTCGGTTTGTTTAGTAAGTGTCCAGGTCTCACAAAGCGTATGCTGCAACTTAAAATTTTTGTTTTGGTTCGCATATCCTTTACAGGACATCGCTGTCAACACCAGCATCTTTCAGCTAATTGTTTATTTCTTGGCAAGATTACGCTCAGTAGTGTGTCATTGCTTTTTGAGAGACCGGCTCACATACCCCGTAAGTTACCGACGCGGAGAGAACCCTTACCGATTCTCACGCAACGTCACGTTACTCACAAGAGTATACGCGATTAAGAGAAAGTCGTGTAACACCTTGACCAAGGAGCCGGCCGCAACTTAAATTACGGTAAGCAAATACTTTATTTCAAAAAGTCATTAAAAATGTTATAGACGGGATCTAAGAATATCTTGGATACAGAAAAGAACAAATGCATCCGTAAGACAAGAGCCGGATATTGAAGAAGGTTGGCTACGAAAGACGATAAAACAAAAACAATTGAAATACTTTGATCTCTTGAAACGTCATAAAAGTTTTGAGAGAACAATCATATTGAAGAAGGTTGGCTACGAAAGACGATAAAACAAAAACAATTGAAATACTTTGATCTCTTGAAACGTCATAAAAGTTTTGAGAGAACAATCATGGAGGAGTATATGCCCGGGAAGAGAGGAAGAGGAAGGTAAAAGAGAACATGGGTGCAGGATGTAGCTCCAGATCCAGCTCCAGATGATCTCCAGATGGCTGTATTGGACGCGGGACATCTTGCTAACGACCGAGAAGTTTACCGGATGGTTGTTATGGGAGCGAAGTTCTGCAATGGACATGCTACTGAATGAATGAATGCACATGTTCATTTGATTGCGCACAATGTTAGGCCCAAACCTACATGTTTGTTTGGCACTGAATCAATTAACGCGCATTGGGCAAATGGGCCAGACCAATATTTTTTATGCATAAATATAATTTGGGGAACCCTTTAGGGCCACTAAGACAGCACATAAATAAATACACAGTTCATAAATAAATACACATGAATTGTTTTGCGCAACAACATTAAAATTGAAAGCTATAGTCACAGATTCGAACCTGTCACCTCCCGGTCGGTAACAACAGCTATCAATTTTTAAATTTTCCCGTAGTGAATTTGAATAACGAAGATACAAACCATATATAGTAAGATTTATTGCCTGGCACATTTCGCTACATCTCGTCAGGTACATACAACAGATATCACACAACGTAGAGTAAAATAATTAGATTCATCGTTCAAGCTGAAATATACACATGTTAACACAGTAATATCAATTGTATACCATGGTAACTTTAAATTGACTATCATGTCTTTCTGTTTGCACAAAATTGGCTTGTGCAGATGGAATCATTATCGCTTCTCCAAACTTTAACAAACGACTATTTTGTGTATGAAACAACACGCGAAAAGCGCTGTCTCTATCAATGACATGACCGGTTTCCAAGACATGACGCGCAATGGACGACGACGGAAGTTTTATCTGTGGTGTGTCACACTTCCCATGATCCCATCGCTTGTGCGTAGTTTCTTGTGTTGCAAAAATGAGAAAAGAGATCCAGTCACTTGTGAATGAGGGACTTATCAGTGAGGCCACTGCAAAAATGCTCACACCACGTTGCTCCCAAACTCCTCAGATGTACGGTCTACCCAAACTTCACAATCCCAGAATCCAGCTAAGACCGATCCTGTTTATGGTTAACTCTGCACAACACTGGATGGCGAGATGGCTAGCTGAAATTTTTAAGCCAGTACGACAGTCGTTTGATCCACACAAAAAAACAAAAAAACTTAGAGATACATTCGAACTGGTGAAATTATTGGATACTATGGACATAAATAATAAACACATGGCATCCATGGATGTAGCCTCCCTATTCACCAACGTTCCATTAGATAACACAGTAAAAATAATAAGTGAACGTATCAGCGAAAAACAACTAAATCTAGGTATACCAACATCTATTCTGGAAAGGCTACTATTACTATGTACTGCCAATATAAAATTCAATTTTCTGAATAAGTCATACCGCCACATTGACGGCGTGGCCATGGGGAGTCCTCTTGGTCCTATTCTAGCGGACATCTTCATGGCACATTTAGAAGAAGAGAGATCCTCAGACATTAGAAACTTTGTCTTCTACCGTCGTTATGTGGACGATATATTAATTATCACAACAGACGAGCTACAAGCAACATCGTTCCAGGCCATAATGAACATGGCGCATAAAAACATCTCTCTATCTATGGAACACGATCACGACGAAACGTTGCCATTCCTAGATTTTCTAGTGAGGCATAGAGCAGACGGCACAATTCAAAGATCGGTGTACCGCAAAGCCAAGTCGCATTGGCTAATGCCTTTTCCTTGGTCAACATCGGCGACGTGGAGAGGGGGAACCTGCTACTGGGCAACAGCTGGTTCTCCGATTTCCATTGCCCAGACTTGTGCCCTGAAGAGGTCACTTCAACACCGCGTACAGCGGTGACACAACACGGGAAGCAGCATTTGCCGGTTATAAGTCTTAATGCTCGATTGGCGTAGAGCAAGGCGCCAGGAGCTACTTCCGACGGTGGGAGAGATCATCGTATCTCACTAGACAGCTACCGCCCGCCTAAGCTGGGCATCCCCCAGTCAATAAGGTGTTGTCTCGCCACGGTTCATCTGCTCCTGAGGGTGTGTGGAGCTTAGGGGAAAATCCTGACACATGGACCGCAATCTATACACCTAGCAACAAGAAAAAAAAAAAAAAAAACAACCGGCCCTAAGGCTGGGAACATGGAACGTAAGAACCATGACCTCTAGCATCTCAGACGATCTAAACGAGATTGTGGAAGCCCGCAAAACTGCAGTTATAAACAACGAACTACTAAGACTGGAGATAGACATTGTCGCCCTGCAAGAGACCAGACTCCAAGAATCTGGAAGCATCAAGGAGAGGGATTTCACTTTCTACTGGCATGGCAAGCCGTGCGGAGAGACCATGGAGCATGGATGTCACATAAAAACTTGATGTTTCGATCGATGACAGAAAGACGTGAAGGTCGTCTACCAAAACCGACAAACCCCTTTGATGAGTGTGAGAATGTGGAATAAACAAGTCGCGAAAACTGTTTGCACACTGTCGGCATTTCTGTATGATGTGGGTTGTTCGAGAAACGGACAATAGCGCCATACGTCTGCCAGGCGGTAGTTAGCCTTTGAAGTGTAGACGAAATGTCTGAATACACGTCGGATGGATTCTGTGATGTGGGAAAAAATTCCCTAGTTCACAGGCAGACAGGACTTTTGTTGTACGAGACAAAGGATTCCCAGATGAAAGCAAACTAGACAGCGGGATGATTCCACACTGTCTAAACTAGAGGGAGAAAACCAGATTCTGGACTGTACAGCGTCTAGACAATTTGGTGACGTCACTCAAGCCTCGAAATTAAAACTAGTTGAGGTAAACAAAGTTGAGTTAGTCGACCACAAGTTCTGAAGTGATGAGGCAGAGGAACGGCATTTCTCAGTTGTGTTATAGAGCGAGATTATAATGTCAATTTGTTGATATAGATATATCGGCGGACATCGATCCAGTCTGTGATTATATAATCTCCATCTGCAACGAGAATTGCTATATGGTATTCTATTAATCATATTTAGCTTAGTTATGATTAGTGATAGAATGTATGATAAGTGCGGTAATAGAAAGTATCATAGGAGCGTCGGCACCAGTAGCCAATAGTGTAGTTTAAACTAGCCTGTGTGATATATCATTTAACTCAGGGAGTTAAGGCCAATGTAGTGGGACACTATTTAGAGAGATTGAGGATGGTGGGGAGGGATGGGTTAAATGTGAAATGGTAGGATCTTCGAGTAGGGCCTCTGCTGAGTTTCTACCCTTTTCCTTTAATCTTTCCTTGTTTTACCATGACTCAGATAATGTGATGAGCTATTTGGCCGTATGACAGAGTTCGGTTCTCTGTTATAGAGCTGAGTGCTGCTATCGGCCTACACTCACCTAATGAAGGTCAGAATTGAGTTCCTCTCACCAGGGTTTTCTATTCTACAGGTTCCATCTGGGTGTGCTTCGATATTCCACAGTGAAGCTAGAAACACAGTTATTGAAAAATGATGGCTTGCAAACTGAAGACAGAGATTTCTGAGAGGCATCTTAAATTGGGTTTATACCCCAGTTGGTCTGCGGGATCCTGGCTTCAGATGAGAAGGACATGCTAATGATATGTGTGTTTATTAAGTGATAGCTTGATCACTGAACAGTCAGAACATTATAGATAACACAGATACCAGGAACATTCATATAACTATATACATACCTGGAACATTTAGATTGTGTTATTGAGATGGGGAATCTGTTATAACCAGTGACAATAGAACAATTAAGATGAGATGGGGAATCTGTTATAACCAGTGACAATAGAACAATTAAGATTTCCCAAGTAACGGTAACAATAGTGATAGAATTCTGTGATTAACAAACAGTTCAGAGCATAGGAGATTCACAGAGTATAGGAAATTGAAGAACAACGTTAGACAGAGTTCGACATGGATGTCCAAGCATCCATATGGTTCGAGAGACAACGGAGAAAGTCGTCACGTGACCGGAGAAGCATCACCTGGGTGAGGTTGTCTGTCCGGAATACATGGTGCTGGTGTGTGCTCAGCACAATGATGAGAATGACTTTGCTCCTGGAAACACTGATCTGAGTCTATACACACCTTAGAATATACGACACACATTCTACACATTATACACACACACATTTCTCCCACACATACTCTTTGCTTTAATAAATTTCTTGTATTTATTTGTTGAAGCTAGAGTTGTCAAGTATGTTATATTGGGGAAGAATGAGAGGGGGCATGATCCAGGAGTGAATAAGAGTGAGAAGAAGGTGTCTTTAGACTGAGGGAGTGCTGTGGACGGAGTCTGGTGGATATCTCCAGGATAGTGATATTGAATTAAAATAAATGTGGGTGTTGATTCCCCTCACTCCAGGGACGACACTAAAGTAATAAAGCATTACTGCTACGAAATGGAGTTGGCTTCGCTATCAGAGACAAGCTGCTTAATTCCATCATACCACCAAGTGATGGCACTGAAAGAATATTGAAGCTCCAACTCCAGACAGAGGCAGGCCCAGTTAGTATTATAAACGTTTACGCCCCAACACTAACTGCAGCATCAGAATCTAAAGACAAGTTCTATGACGACCTTAGCAAAGAAGTCAGTGAAACACCAGAGAAACAACATCTTTTTATCCTGGGGGATTTCAATGCCAGGGTTGGCTCCGACCACAAATCTTGGCCTTCATGTCTAGGACAGTTTGGCGTTGGGAAGATCAATGACAATGGACAACGTCTCTTTGAATTCTGCAGCCACCATAATCTGTGCGTGACCAACACCTTCTTTGACACGAAACCTCAACACAAGGTGTCATGGAGGCACCCCAGATCAAAGAACTGGCACCAACTCGACCTGGTGCTCACTAAACGCAGCAACCTCCGCAATGTACGGCTGACTCGCAGCTATCATAGTGCTGACTGCGACACCGACCATTCACTCGTCTACAGCAAAGGTGAAGATAAAGCCCAAGAGAATCCACAGAAGCCGAACAGAAGGAAGACCACGCATTGACACCAGCGGCACCCAAAATAAAGAGAAGGTCAACAAATTCATGCAGGCTCTAGCGGATACTCTGCCTGGCCCCACAAACGGAACAATACAGCACTATCAACATTTGGCAAGAAGCAAACTAAGTCAACCGACTGGTTTTAAGCACACTCTGAAGAGATGCTCCCAGACCTGGAGATAAAGAGACATGCATTCTCAATGTATAAAACATCACCTTCATGGAAAACACTGCAGGCATTGCGAACGGCCAGAAATAGAGTACAACAGATGGCAAGAAGATGTGCGAACAGGTACTGGCTACAGCTCTCTGCTCAAATTCAAATTTGTGCAGACACTGGAAATATAAGAGGAATGTACGAGGGCATCAAGCAAGCTGTCGGTCCATCAAAAAATAAGATGGCTCCTATACGATCAACTGAGGGGGTAATCATAAAAGATCGAGCGAAACAAATGGATCGCTGGGTTGAACACTACTCAGAGCTATACTCAGTGGATAACACTGTCAGCGAAGAAGCTCTGGAAGCCATCGATCAACAGTCCGCCATGCATGCCTTGAATAACGAACCTTGCCTCACAGCAGTCAGCGAAGCACTAGACTCTCTCAAATCCGGCAAGGCACATGGAAAAGATAGTATTCCACCTGAAATTTTAAAATGTAGCAAAGAAACAATCATCCCAGAACTGTATGCAATATTTCAGCTCTGCTGGAGAGAAAAATCAATACCACAAGATATGAAAGACGCAAACATCGTTACCCTTTATAAAAACAAAGGCGACAGAAGCGACTGCAACAACTATAGCGGCATTTCCCTACTCAGCATTACAGGCACGATTTTTGCCAGAGTAATCCTTAAAAGATTACACATTCTTGCCGAAAGAATCTACCCCGAATCGCAGTGCGGATTTAGACCCAACAGGTCCACCATCGATATGATTTTCTCACTCCGGCAGCTCCAAGAGAAGTGCAGAGAACAGAGGAAGCCATTATATATTGCCTTCATCGACCTCACAAAGGCATTAGACCTCGTGAGCAGAAGCGACCTTTTTAAGGTCCTTGAAAAGGTTGGATGTCCACCCACCCTTCTTAGTCTCGTGAAATCATTCCACGAAAACATGCAGGGGACCATTTTATTTGACGGCTCAACATCCCAGTCATTCAGCATCAGCAGCGGAGTAAAGCAGGGCTGCGTGCTTGCTCCTACACTCTTTGGTATCTTCTTCGCTGTTCTCTTAAGGCAGGCATTTGGGACTGCCACTGAAGGCATATACCTCCACACAAGATCTGATGGCAAACTTTTTAACCCATCAAGGCTCAAGGAAAAGACCAAAATAAGATCAAGATGCGTAAGAGAACTACTTTTTGCAGATGATGCAGCACTGATTACTCATACAGCAGAAGATCTCCAAAGGCTCATAGATCGTTTTGTAGCCGCCTGCAAAGACTTTGGGCTCACCATTAGCCTAAATAAAACACAGGTGATGGAACAAGATGCTGGTGCGCCTCCGTCAATCAAAATTTCTAATTACGAATTGAAGGTCGTCCACGATTTTGTGTATTTGGGGTCGACAATATCAGATAATCTTTCATTAGAGACAGAAATCGACAGACGCATTGGAAAGGCAGCCACAACATTTTCCAGGCTAGCTAAAAGAGTTTGGGAGAATAATAGACTAACAGAGCGTACAAAAGCTCAAGTATATAAAGCTTGTGTTGTTAGCACACTACTCTATGGGTCTGAATCCTGGATCCTGTACTCAAGACAGGAAAGGAAGTTGAATTCCTTCCACATGAGATGTCTGAGACGTATCCTGGGCATAACATGGAAAGACCATATAATAAACAAACAGGTGCTTGAAAGAGCAGATATTACCACAGTGCACACCCTCCTCAAGCAGAGACGCCTCCGGTGGCTGGGCCACGTATCTCGAATGGAGGATGAACGTATTCCCAAAGATCTCCTTTACGGAGAACTAGCCACAGGAAAGAGGCCAACCGGAAGACCCCAAATGCGATATAGGGATGTGTGTAAAGAAGATATGAAAACCATTGGAATAGATCCTGACACGTGGGAGAGAGTTGCAACAGACAGATGCTCCTGGAGAAGAGATGTACGAAACGGACTGGTGCTCTTTGAGCGCAATCTGATCCAACAAACTGAGGATAGGCGGCACAGGCTCAAAGCGCAGTCACTTACTGCGGGACTTGCCTCGTCTTACAGATGCGGAAACTGTGACAAGGATTGTCACTCTCGCATTGGACTATACAGTCACCAGCGGTGCTGCCAGGCACCTCTCAAGCGGCACAACTCTATAGTCCTTCAGGACTGAAAGAGGCCTACTACTACTGTACCGCAAAGAAACATGGACTGGCCAATACTTAAATTTTCATAGCTTCGCACCTGTCCAGTACAAACAGGGCTTAGTGAGGACCCTGTCTGACCGTGCTAGGAAGATATGCACCCAGGACACATTGACGGAGGAAACTGAAACTCTGAAGAATGTCTTACACCTGAATGGGTACTCCACAGGGTTTATAAAGCGCCACTGCCAACGGCCGAAACCAAAATCACGGTCCCTAAGCTCAAGGTATTTATACAGCCAACCTTTCGAGGAGATGACGTAATGCAACGTCTACAGGACCGGCTCATTACAGAAGTTGGCCGAATATTCTGTGCTGCAACTCCAGTTATTAGGTACAGAACTACACCTATTCCCACTCCAGCAATAAAAGAATATACCCCTCTGTACGCCACATCTAAATGCATTTACCAATTCACATGCAGTTGCGAGTCTACCTAGGCAGAACAGAGAGGCAGTTACACACCACGATTGTTGAACACATACCAAACTGGGTTGACAAGAAACTACACACAAGCGATGGGATCAGTGGGAAGTGTGACACACCACAATTAATAAACTTCCGGCGTCGTCCATTGCACGTCATGTCTTGGAAACCGGTCATGTCATTGATAGAGACAGCGCTTTTCGCGTGTTGTTTCAAACACAAAATAGTCGTTTGTTAAAGTTTGCAGAAGCGATAATGATCTATCTGCAAAAGCCAATTTTGTGCAGTCAGAAAGGCATGATAGTCAATTTAAAATTACCATGGTAAACAACTGATATTACTGTGTGAACATGTGTATATTTCAGCTTCAACGATGAATCTAATTATTTTACTCTACGTTGTGTGATATCTGCAGTAAGTACCTGACGAGATGTAGCGAAATGTGCCAGGCAATAAATCGTACTATATATGGTTTGTGTCTTCGTTATTCAAATTTTTATATTGTTTAATGCGTCCTTTAATATCTACTTCTTTCTTCTACTTCTCTGAGCGCCAAAGAATACATGTGTGCTTATTTGTGAACCGTATTATTTATAGTTCAATCAGCACTCAGTGAAGAGTATGGATTGCTTCCATACTCCATTACTTAGATTTTCATACTCCACCACTTAATGGTCCATATTCCACCACTTTGACGTTCATACTCCACGAATGAGACGTTCATACTCCACAACTTAGATGTTCATGCTCCACCACTTAGATGTTCATACGCCACCACTTAGATGTTCATACTCGACGACTTAGATGTTCATACTCTTCCAATAAGACGGTCATACTCCACGAATAAGACGTTCATACTCCATCACAAAGACGATCATACTCCACCACTTAGACATTCATACTCCACCAATAAGACGTCCATACTCCACTAATGAGACGTTCATACTCCACCACATAGACGTTCATACTCCACAGCTTAGATGTTCATACTCCACCACTTAGATGTCCATACTCCACCACTTAGGTGTTCATGACCCACCACTTAGATGTTCATACTCCTCCAATAAGACGTTCATACTCCACCAAAAAGACGTTCATGCTCAACCACATAGTCGTTCATGCCCCACCACTTAGACTTTCATACTCCACCAATAAGACGTTCATACTCCACCAATAAGACGTTCATACTCCACCACTTAGAGATTCACAATCCATCACTTAGACATTCTCAATCCACCACTAAGATGTTCATACTCCACCACTTAGATGTTCATACTCCACCACTTAGACGTTCAACCACTACCACTGAGACATTCATACTCCACCACTTAGAGGTCCATACTTAACCATGTAAATGTTCATACACAAACATTTAGATATTCATAGTCCACCACTTAGATGATTATACGCCACCACTTAGATGTTCATAGTCCACCACTTAGATGTTTATACTCCACCACTTAGATGTTCATACTCCACCACTTAGATGTTCATACTCCACCACATTGACGTTCATACTCCACCACTTAAACGTTCATACTCCACCAATTAGACGTTCATAATCCACAACTTAGAGATTCATATTCCACCACTTTGATTTTAATACTCCACCACTTAGACGTTCATACTCCACCACTTTGACGTTCATACTCTATAACTTAGACATTCATGCTCCACAACTTAGATGTTCATACTCCACCATTTAGATGTTCATACACCAGCACTTAGATGTTCATACTTCGCCACTGAAAGGTTTATACTTCACCACTTAGACGTTCATACTCCACCACTTAGACGTTCACACTCCATCACTTAGACATTCATACTCCACAACTTAGATGTTCATACTCCACCACTTAGATGTTCATACACCACCACTTAGATGTTCATACTTCGCCACTTATAGGTCCATACTTCGCAACTAAGAGGTTCATACTCCACCACTTAGATGTTCATACTCCACCCCTTAGATGTTCATACTTCGCCACTTAGATGTTCATACTTCGCCACTAAGAGGTTCATACTCCACAACTTAGATGTTCATACACTACCACTTAGATGTTCATACTTCGCCACTTATAGGTCCATACTTCGCCACTAAGAGGTTCATACTCCACCACTTAGATGTTCATACTCCACCACTTAGATGTTCATACTCCACCACTTAGATGTTCATACTTCGCCACTAAGAGGTTCATACTCCACAACTTAGATGTTCATACTCCACCACTTAGATGTTCATACACCACCACTTAGATGTTCATACTTCGCCACTTATAGGTCCGTACTTCGCCACTAAGAGGTTCATGATCCACCACTTAGATGTTCATTCTTCGCCACTTATAGGTCCATATTTCGCCACTTAGATGTTCATACTTCGCCACTTATAGGTCCATACTTCGCCACTTATAGGTCCATACTCCACCACTTAGATGTTCACACTTCGCCACTTAGATGTTCACACTTCGCCACTTATATGTTCATACTTCAACACTTATAGGTCCATACTTCGCCACTTAAATGTTCATACTCCACCACTTACATATTCATACTTCAACACTTATAGGTCCATACTTCGCCACTTAGATGTTCACACTTCGCCACTTATATGTCCATACTTCGCCACTAAGAGGTTCATACTCCACCACTTAGATAATCATACTTCGCCACCTATAGGTCCATACTTCGCCACTAAGAGGTTCATACTCCACCACTTAGATGTTCATACTTCGCCACTAAGAGGTTCATACTCCACCACTTAGATGTTCATACTTCGCCACTTATAGGTCCATACTTCGCCACTTATAGGTCCATACTTCGCCACTTATAGGTCCATACTTCGCCACTTATAGGTCCATACTTCGCCACTTATAGGTCCATACTTCGCCACTTATAGGTCCATACTTCGCCACTTAGATGTTCATACTTCGCCACTTATAGGTCCATACTTCGCCACTTAGATGTTCATACTTCGACACTTATAGGTCCATACTTCGCTACTTAGATGTTCATACTTCGCCACTTAGATGTTCATACTTCGCCACTTATAGGTCCATACTTCGCAACTAAGAGGTTCATACTCCACCACTTAGATGTTCATACTCCACCCCTTAGATGTTCATACTTCGCCACTTAGATGTTCATACTTCGCCACTAAGAGGTTCATACTCCACCACGTAGATGTTCATACTCCACCACTTAGATGTTCATACTTCGCCACTAAGAGGTTCATACTCCACAACTTAGATGTTCATACTCCACCACTTAGATGTTCATACACCACACTTAGATGTTCATACTTCGCCACTTATAGGTCCGTACTTCGCCACTAAGAGGTTCATGATCACCACTTAGATGTTCATTCTTCGCCACTTATAGGTCCATATTTCGCCACTTAGATGTTCATACTTCGCCACTTATAGGTCCATACTTCGCCACTTATAGGTCCATACTCCACCACTTAGATGTTCACACTTCGCCACTTAGATGTTCACACTTCGCCACTTATATGTTCATACTTCAACACTTATAGGTCCATACTTCGCCACTTAAATGTTCATACTCCACCACTTACATATTCATACTTCAACACTTATAGGTCCATACTTCGCCACTTAGATGTTCACACTTCGCCACTTATATGTCCATACTTCGCCACTAAGAGGTTCATACTCCACCACTTAGATAATCATACTTCGCCACCTATAGGTCCATACTTCGCCACTAAGAGGTTCATACTCCACCACTTAGATGTTCATACTTCGCCACTAAGAGGTTCATACTCCACCACTTAGATGTTCATACTTCGCCACTTATAGGTCCATACTTCGCCACTTATAGGTCCATACTTCGCCACTTATAGGTCCATACTTCGCCACTTATAGGTCTATACTTCGCCACTTAGATGTTCATACTTCGCCACTTATAGGTCCATACTTCGCCACTTAGATGTTCATACTTCGCCACTTAGATGTTCATACTTCGCCACTTATAGGTCCATACTTCGCCACTTAGATGTTCATACTTCGACACTTATAGGTCCATACTTCGCCACTTAGATGTTCATACTTCGCCACTTAGATGTTCATACTTCGCCACTTATAGGTCCATACTTCGCCACTTATAGGTCCATACTTCGCCACTTATAAGTCCATACTTCGCCACTTATAGGTCCATACTTCGCCACTTAGATGTTCATACTTCGCCACTTATAGGTCCATACTTCGCCACTTAGATGTTCATACTTCGACACTTATAAGTCCATACTTCGCTACTTAGATGTTCATACTTCGCCACTTAGATGTTCATACTTCGCCACTTATAGGTCCATACTTCGCCACTTATAGGTCCATACTTCGCTACTTAGATGTTCATACTTCGCCACTTAGATGTTCATACTTTGCCACTTATAGGTCCATACTTCGCCACTGATAGGTCCATACTTCGCCACTTAGATGTTCATACTTCGCCACTTAGATGTTCATATTTCGCCACTTATAGGTCCATACTTCGCCACTTATAGGTCCATACTTCGCCACTTAGATGTTCATACTTCGCCACTTATAGGTCCATACTTCGCCACTTAGATGTTCATACTTCGACACTTATAGGTCCATACTTCGCCACTTAGATGTTCATACTTCGCCACTTAGATGTTCATACTTCGACACTTATAGGTCCATACTTCGCCACTTATAGGTCCATACTTCGTCATTTATAGGTCCATACTTCGCCACTTATAGGTCCATACTCCACCACTTAGATGTTCATACTTCGCCACTAATAGGTCCATACTTCGCCACTTAGAGGTTCATGCTCCACCACTTAGAAGTAATACTCCCCTACTTTGAGATCTACGGCGGTTAATATTCCACCGCTTTGATGTCCTCCCCCTACGAGACCTAAAGGTGCAGCCAGGTGTAACAGTAACATCTCGCGTATGGTGTGCACTCTTTGAAATCTAATCGTCTTTTCTAATTTAGGATTCGCATAATATGCATAAAGTATGTTTTCCAGTTAATAATGGCGGGCCTATTTGGAGCCTTCTGGAAGCCTTAATTGTGCTGTTAAGTTCGGTATTGAGTAGCGGCTGGCCGATTGGCTAGAACGCCGGATTCTCCTTCGGGAGACCCGGTTTCGAATCCTCGGTAAGGTGTGGAATTATTTTCTGTCAGGGGCAAAAAGAAAATTCTAACATGCACAGTTCGCGGCGACTGCACTAGCCATGCGGTCTTAATCCTTCAGGCTCAAAGACCCCCTGCCATACACCGCAAGGTACTATATTGGCAGTTAATGACAGTATTTTTGTGTGTGGGACAGTTCGGTATTTTGTTATCAAATATTAAGTTTCGTTGAGTACATGTTAACATGAAAGATCTTGAAAGAAAAAAGAAAATAAGTGTATGACCGATGTTACCAACGGCTTAATATTTGAAACGGTAATTACCTTACTGACTGCAGAGCTGATGAACTGTTAACCCTAATTAGTAAATGATGTATAATATTTATGAGTTAAGACTGCTAACTATACTTGAGAAATGAAATATGGCTTTCATATCTGACTACCAAACCGGTCAGCGCTCTATGCTCCTGATGGAGCTGGGGTAGCGTAGTGACTAGACGTTTTCCTGGCTGCCGGATGGTCATGGGTTCGAATTCGCATCGAGGCAAGTCTAAAATGGGTACCAGACCACACTACCCCCGAGTGCCGATTGGTCTATAAAACTGTGGGTTCAGCACCCTATACACAATATGCCTTAAGGCGTGCAAACGTGCCCTTTACTTTTATTTAAAATAATCCCGCGTGCATTGTAGTCGAGATTTTACTGTAATCTACACGGAGGCATCGGCAGCTGTATCAATTCTCGCTAGATGACCGCTGCCCAACATTTAAATAAAGTGGTTTCCATTTACGATGTGGCAGAACTCTCTCTCTCTCTCTCTCTCTCTCTCTCTCTCTCTCTCTCTCTCTCTCTCTCCCTGTGTGTGTGTGTGTGTGTGCGTGCGTGCGTGCGTGCGTGTGCACGTATATGTGTAGCCTCCTTTAATGGCAGTAACGCAATATTGTCCACATATACGCCCATCGTGCGCTTGCCTGTCAAGATAGTGACCTTAGTTCAATCCTCAGCTGAGATAGGATTGTTTCCCCGACCAGCACTGGAATTGACACAGTCTCATAAAAATGGGTACCTGTGAAGCTCCAGAATTTTCTAGAAAGGAAATGCTACAAGAAACTGACCATCCGACCTCATGTGCCGTGGCCTTGTATATGTGAGGGTTTAGCACTTCATATGACAACGGCAGTATCTTCTATAGCAGTGGTTCTCAACCGGTGGGAAATTCCTCCCCCCCCCCCCACCAGGGGGTGAATTTTAGGGTTTCCGGGAGGGGGGGGGGGGAATCAAGATTATTTCAAGATCGCGTTAATACCAGAAACGATTACTTGATATTGTTTTTGCCTCCATACTTTACGGTTCTGTATTTCTCGTCCTTCTGAAATTCGTTTTATAACATAAGTAAACCCGCAAATCACGTTTTATGTAGACGTCTAAACTTCTTCTAGTATGTGTTATTAAATTTAGCTTCCATGTTTACGTAAAGTGTGTAGGGGCGAGGGGGGGGGGGGGATTTATAGGAAGGAAATATGAAAGGGCGGGAATGGCGTTCTGAACATATGGTGAAGGGGTGCATGGGCCAAAAAAGGTTGAGAACCACTACTTTCACTTTTACATCTTTACATTCAGACCTCTGCGAGGATCCACCATTTACATTTTTTATATTAACGCCCTTGTATAAAATCGATGCTCTCCCTTAGATAATTTTCGCAACCGGTAAAACATTACTGCAATTCCTCCGAAGTCGGAGAGTGTCTGCCTGTACGGCGAGGAACCACCAGTCTGCACACCAATAAGCCAGACATGGGACAACGGATACTCACGCAAACCTCAGGTCCTGTATGACATCACACTGATGTTGGACAACAGGATGCCTTCATCCGACATACAGGACTTCGCGTTGGAGCTCAAGCCAACGAACACAAGCAAGCAAGCATTACTGCAGTGGTTCTAAACCAGTGGAGGAATTCCAGGGGTACATTAGTTTTATAATGTAAGTAGACCTGCAAATTACGTTTTATGTAGACGTCTAGACTTGTTATCGTATGTATTGTTAAATTAAGCTTCCATTTTTACGTATACTGTGTAGGGGCGGGGGATTTATAGGGAAGAAACATAAAGAGGGGGGAATGTCATTCTGACCATATGTTGACGTAGTCCATGGGCCAAAAAAGGCTGAGAACCACTGCATTACTTAGATTGTCGTCGCGAGGGGTAGAGGGTGACGAAATTGAAAGCTTTCCAACATTTGTACACTATAGCTGAAGTCCAGGGTTCAGTCCCATTTGAGGAATTTCACGGGTGTTTGTTCGGCAGATACAGATATATTGTGAAATATGGCAACGGGGCAGTCTTGAGTACCTGTAACCTTGAGTTGGAAGGATGAATGCCGCATCAGAAACCGATAGCAACGATACGTTTATTGTTCTTGTTCTAGTTCAATGTGTAACATCTTAGCGTTGCTATCTTGTGAACTTAACGAGATTACAACTATTGGCTTTACCTTAGAACTTGACTGTTTGGTTAGTTGCTATGTACAGGGCCACTTTGACTGTACACTGCAAATACTCCATAAAGTATACCCAGAATACTCTTGTAAATCGTTCAATGACAATCTCCATACAGTGCTCAAACCGCGGTCAATAGAAACACTTTCCATGCACATTGGCAATACTCTGTACTGTTCCCATACCTCATACGAAGATAAGCTCAATGCAATGTACACAATAAGATCAATAGAGTATCTTTCCTTGCACACTCCGATAACTCCGGTCTTTGACAGTAGATCAGTCAAGGACAGAGTACAATCTACGCAGCCCAAGCCAGGATCTAGATATGTGTCTAAGATCGCTCTGTGGCGATGGGGTTACGAATGGAATTCGTAATACCGCATACCGCGTTCGAAATACAGATATAGGCGGTTTGGAAGCAGGCCGCCTTGTGTTAGTTTCCATACAATGGTATGAGTGCCAGTTGTTCCGAAAACAATGGCAAACCAATTAAGGTAAACTTGCCAAAAAAATCACAAACAGCTAAAACATGCTAGGGTTGACTGCGACTTCCTTTAAAGGATATGCAACTAACTTTTAACCAGGACCCCAGCTGTTAATAATCTTCTTTTGTACGTAGGTTTTCATATATTAAAGTTGAAGATGGGGAGCCGGGTGAACGGCCTACATTTTGGATTTGCTTGCGCCACATTTTTAGCATTCGAAACCTGCATACGGATCATTAACGGTTGTTGGCCTTGTCCGGGGAGGTTAGACTCGATTAATTATACCATTTGAAATTTTCCGGGAAGTTTAGACTGGATTAAAAAAGTCGCTTAAAGGTCGACAGGGTCGACTTCATTGCACCGGATTTTTATCGCATATGGCCCAATCTATTTCCGCAGCGCGGAAAGCGTCGCACAAAGTAGGAACTCCGTAGCTCCAGCGACGACCCTAAATCAATCAATCAATCAATCATTAACGGTTGTTGGCCTTGTCCGGGGAGATTAGACTCGATTAATTATACCATTTGCCATTGTCCGGGAAGTTTAGACTCGATTAAAAAAGTCGTCTAAAAGTCGACAGGGTCGACTTCATTGCACCAGGTTTTTATCCCATATGACCCAATCTATTTCCACAGCGCGGAAAGCATCGCACAAAGCACGAACTCCGTAGCTCTAGCGACGACCCTAAATAAATCAATCAATCAATCAATCAATCTATCTATCAATCAGGTGCCGTCTCCGCAATGAAGGTTGGCTGCAATAGATCTTCAAAACTGTCTGTCTCTACCCTTGACTGTACATTCTGTCAGGCTGATGTTCGTCCATCTCTTGACGTTATACTCCCACTAGTATCGTTGTCTACCTCTTGCTCGCTTGCCCTCAACCTTGCCTTCCAGTATGGTTTTTATAAGAGTATCATGTCTTTTAACGTGGCCAAAATATTTCACTTGTCTCCTGTTTATTTCTTTCATCAACTCTCTCTTTATTCCCAGTTTTTCTCGGACCTCTGCATTTGACTGTTTTTGTTTCCTTGAAATACGACCTATTGGTCTGTATATCCACATCTCCAGGGCTTCTATGCGACTTTCTAGTTGCTTGTCCAATGTCCTGGATTCCGGGCCATACACTAGAGTTGAATATACGTAGCATTTGACAATTCTTATTTTTAATGCGTTATTAATCTCTCTACATGTTAATACTGATTTCATGCCGTTGAAAGCATGTTTGGCCATTCCTATTCTAGTTTTTGATTTCCATTTCACTTCTGCCATCATCTGTTATTATATGTCCAAGATAAGAGAAATGTGTTACTTGTTCTAGTATCTGCCCGTTTATTGTGATGTTCATTGATGACCTTTCCTTTTCACTGCTAATTATCATAGTTTTTGTTTTTTGGATGTTAATATCTAAACCACATTCTGCACTGTGTCTGTTTACTTCTTCCACTAGGTCTGTCAACTCTTGTTCACTTTCTGCTAGTAACACGGTATTTTAACTGTTTAAAAAGATTTTCTGTGTACATGTTGAAGAGGCTTGGGAACAGTACACATCCCTGCCGTACTCCTCTTTTTATCTCTATAGGCGACAAATAGTTATTACCGCATCTAATAGACGCCACTTGTTCCCAGTCTCATCTCATCTCATCATGTTCCTCTTGTACCTTGCGGTGTCGAGGTGAAGTATAAACTTCGTGAGAGTGCCCGGTTATGGGCTTCGTATATCGACATTCCCATGGATTCTGTTATTCCCTCCGTCCAACGTTTACGTGGTCGGCCTCTTCCTCTGTTTCCATCTGGTCTGTACATCATTGCTTGTTGTGGCATGCTGTTGACTGGTAGCCTACTTGCATGGCCCATTAACATTGCCGGGTTGATAGCCGTTTGGGTCAGTCCGTTTATACTTCTTAGTTTTTCTACGAGCAGTATGTAGATCCCCTGCCGGCTTGCTAGGCCAGTCGCAGGTTTAGGACACTAATCTGACCACAGGGAGTCCATCCCCTATGGCGAGCCATAGCCCCGCTAGCCCATGACCTCGAGGTCATGGTTGCCCGGTCTGCACCACGTGGAGGTGGGGGTTGACTTGTGTAGTCTGCGGGTCATCGGCAGGCTACTAATTTTCGATCTTCACCCATCCTGGGAGAGGCTAGCCGATCCTAACCCTGCTGGCTGCAGGGCCAGGCGCATTCCACACCTTACAGACCAATAAGTCTGATGTCCTTTCCGTCAACTCCTATATCTTGAAAGTAATTAGTCGTTCATGTTGTACTCTATCAAAAGCTTTCTTGTAGTCTATAAAACAAATATATATATATATATATATATATATATATATATATATATATATATATATAATATATATATATATATATATATATATATATATATATTATATATTAACTTCTATATATTTTTCGATCAGGAGTTTCCATAAATTGCACTCGTAAACCGACGGACGCGGCCCGGAATTGAACCCACAATCTTCGGAGCCCGAGTCAGACTGCTTGACTACTTCGCCACGGAGATTTCCGAAAGACTCGATGAATTATACCATGTGCCACTGTCTCTGTTCCCATTAATCATACAGGTGTGATGATGCCGATGTTGCGGTTCCGCCCGTTACCAGTCTTGGACTAAAGTGTTGAATTGTCGTCCCTGACTTGGGGACGTAAGTTACCATAGAAGTCAGAATGGGTTCGCCTGATGGCGAGGGACACTGGTAATACGGAAAGCTAATCCATACGCAAAAATCTGCCCAGCGCACTTGAAGTAGAAGTACGTGTATAGACCACGCTTGAGTTCAGAGTTCATACCATTTGCCACTGTTTCCGTTCACATTAATCATACCATTTGCCACTGTCTCCGTTCACATTAATCATACCATTTGCCACTGTCTCCGTTCACATTAATCATACCATTTGCCACTGTCTCCGTTCACATTAATCATACCATTTGCCACTGTTTCCGTTCACATTATCATACCA
>JACEFZ010024231.1:0-31072 GCA_014155875.1 Cepaea nemoralis | reverse complement strand
TCGACCATTTACCACTCCTTGACCACTACTTGAGCACGTCATCGCTCATTTTAAAACCATCACCATGTCACTACACGTACCTTACACTACAATTTAAGTGGTCACTCGACCATTGATCAGTACTTGCCGCACTTAACACTCTTGATCATGTCGTCGCTCACTTTAACCACACTGTCACTACAGTAACTTCCCCTACAACTTAAGGGGTCACTTTACCACCCCTTGACCCTTGACCAACTTACTCGACAGTACTTGAACACCACTTGACCAACTCTGATCATCACCATGTCACTAGACCTACTTTCACCGCAATTTAAGTAGTCACTCGACCATTTACCACTCCTTGACCACTACTTGAGCACGTCATCGCTCACTTTAACCATCACCATGTCACTACACGTACCTTACACTACAATTTAAGTGGTCACTCGACCATTTGACCACTACTTGACCACTACTTGACCACCTCTTGACCACGTCATCGATCACTTTAACCACTACCGTTTCACTACACATACTTTCCCCGACAATTTAAGTGGTCACTCGACACTTGACCCCTACTTGACCCTTGTTTGACCACTATTTGACCACGTCATCTACAACTTTATCCACTACGTTTCACTATACATACTTTCCCAGACAATTTCCTCACTTGACCACTACTTGACCACTGCTTGACCACCTCTTGACCACTATTACCTGCTACCCACCCTTAACACTGAATGACACTACACCATATCCATTACAATCAACTACTTTACTTTTTTAAGGTTTCATTTGTAACACGTGTGCCGCTAGTGAATAAGCCACTACGACCCTATACATAGCACTAATAACCACCCCTTATCAACTAATTTCACTAAGCCATACCCACTATTACTACTATCGCCACCGCAACTATTCCTTCTATTCCTACTAATGTACACCGCCAATGTGCTAACAGTTCAAAATATTTTAACACTACCAGTCATCCACGTTTTTACAACCCGTTACTTAATGACTTTTTCCGTATGCACCCCTCCACGTCTGTTATGAACCGACCAACGTCACACCCGCCGGAGATTTTCCCACACTTGCCGACGTATAACTCCCCGGTACTACCTTCCAGACTTTCCCACACTTCCCCGCCAAGGGGGAAAAAAACAATTTATAACGTTGTCTATACATTTTTTATTAAAAATTATTATATACCTTACTTGACTCGTTTGTTTGTTATTTTGAATGTTTTATGTTGTATTTTTTATGTTGTACACTACACGTGACTACACCCACTCTGACCACCCCGACATTTTTAAAGAAAAAAAAACCGAAAAGTTATCGCCCCTTTATGGATTCAGGGAGTTATCGCCCTTTGGGGATCTGGGAGTTATCGCCCTTTGCGGCGCAAAAGCGATGTGCGCCGCAAAACAAGGTGCTTTCCTCCTTCTACACTACTGTAGTGGTAGTGGTAGTGGTAGTAGTAGTAGTAGTGGTAGTAGTAGTGGTAGTTGTAGTGGTAGTGGTAGTGGTAGTGGTAGTGGTAGTGGTAGTAGTAGTAGTAGTAGTAGTAGTAGTAGTAGTAGTAGTAGTAGTAGTAGTAGTAGTAGTAGTAGTAGTAGTAGTAGTAGTAGTAGTAGTAGTAGTAGTAGCAGTAGCAGTAGTAGTAGTAGTAGCAGTAGTAGCAGCAGCAGCGGCGGTTGGGGTGATGGTTGTAGTACCTGTGGTAGTGCCTGAGACGTGCAAGAGAAAGAAGGACGTGGCCATATTAGTAAACGCTATATCATGCATTGTAATTAAAGTAACAGATAGAGTGACTAGCAGAAAATGAAGGAGACGATAATGAAAATAATTATGAAAACCGACGTTCTGAGCCCAACATCCAAAAAGAAACCAATACTTGATGTCGTCATTCATCTCCTTCTCTTGCTCGTGAGAGCATCTGCTGTAATAATTCTAATTAACGATTAATTGCAATAAGATTTTCATGTTTTGTGGCTGCTGTTAAATATTATCTTCTAATGCAGAAAAAAAAATACGAAGCATTCTGTGTGTATGAATTAATTTTTTGGTCATTATAACTGTGGCTATTCGAGCACCTTAGAGTTGGTAATTATAATTTGATGCGTCGGAGTTTTCCGTTATATTGTCGCCTTGTACTTAACCCGTAGCTTATGTTAGTGTGGGAGACATGTTGGACTAGTGGCTAGACATCGTTTGACTGCTGACCCGGTGGTTACGGGTTCGAATCACTAGCGACATGGATTTTAAAAATTGGCTCAGCCTAAAATAGCACTGTAACATATTTGGGAAGTAAAGGTGGTCGGAGTGATATTGCGTACATATGGAGTGCCCAATGGTCGCGCACTATATGCAGAACACGTTTAACGTGTGTAAACGGATCTTGTACCTATTTACTGTTTAAATGCTGATTATGACGTCAATATATAATAGGAGGCTTCAAGTGAAACTCGATTTGTTTTTTTCTTAAGTAAATTTGTCATTATATTTTGGAAAAAAAAAATAAAGAACAAATATATCATTTTGCATTATTGTCAAAGCTGCGTTCAATGCAAGTCCTCCACCGCCGATAAAGTGCTTGGATTCCTATAGAAACAAAATGACGCTTGGTCGCGTGCGTAACCACTCTGGGGTCAATACTGGGGGTGCCTGACCCGGTCGTGAACAATCTGTAACAGAAGTCTCGCAGGTTTGGAACTGCCTACTACACTGATACACTTGCAGGACTGACAGGCATGCATCGCTATACTTGACTTTCTTTCACCGACGATTTTCTAGAGATTTTACTCCTGATTAAACAAAAACAAACTGATAACACAGAACGCTGCTCCCCTTTGGTGCATGTCAAAAGTACGGCGGCCAACTTTAAACTGTACTCATGACGTAACCGTATTCGTCTGCACGTGCTTAACAACAATATTGACAGGTTACGAGACAATGGCGTGGTTATTTAACGTCTATCACAATGTTAAATGTTTTTTTTAAAGCCCCCTCAGTACTCAAACGTTGTCGTGTATGATTATCAATTATTTTATGTCAATTATATCGGTTGTGTTGTTTATAATCGTAGCCTTTTTTCACGCAGGAGGTGGATATTTTCATCTCTTGCGTGTAAAATGTGTGCCAGAATGCACAACCAGGAGTTTCTTCTCTAGATCTGCGCCGATGCAACGGAGTTCGTGCATCGTTGAGTCAATTTTCGCAGCGTGTGTGTTCTGTGGTGTTCGGTCTATTCAACATGGCGGAAGAATTGGTGCGTTCCGTAGGGACGGCAGTCAGCAAAACAAGACGAAGCGGCCAGCGTGGTAGGCGCAAGCGACATGGAATGCGTTGTTGGGTAAGGCGTTTTAGACTTAAGAGTGACCGTCTGGGCCTCAGGTATACCCTTATTCTATACTGGAACTGTGCCAGTGTAAAACAACGGGGTCCTATTCTAGAAAACCTGGTATTTAGGAACGATATTGTTGCGCTACAGGAGACGAGACTGGGTGATCAATTACTCCAAATAGCCGGCTTCCAATGTTTCTACAACAGGCAACATTTGGGAATGACGATTCTCATTCGCGAGAGTTTTGTGGCTTCAGAGCTAGACATGTCCACTTGGGACAATGACGGCATACAAATACAAGCAGTTAGAGTTCAATCCGGTCTACCATTCGGGTTGGTGAATGTTTATGCTCGTAACATAATAGGTCACGAGAGAAATGTTATTTTCTGTTTCGATTTCAACGCTAAAGTCATATCATGGGGAAACATTTCCTCCAACACACAGGGGGAGGAGCTCGCAGCTGCACTTGAAACCATTGACCTGGTTTGTATCAACAGTGACTATGTCACCAGGACAGCAAGCCGCCTAGGTGATGAGGACAGTGCTATTGATCTGGCGCTGGTTTCTCCTTCACTCACTACAGTGTCTGGATGGGGTGTCCTAGGATACCACGACAGCGACCACCACCCTTGCAGCATATTGGTTGAGAAAGGCAGAATCAGGCAGTACAAGTCAACGGTCAAGACTTTCCAGTATGACAGTACAGGGCAAGATGTGGTGAGTGTAATAAGGCGCGAGAAGCGCAGAAAGCTTCAGGGTAGGAAAAAAAGCTGGGAGTAGCCACCTTGGTGGAATTGTGAGGTGGAGAAAGCCTGGATTTATAAGCGTAGTGCTGTAAGGAAATGGCAAACCGCCAAGAAGAACAGAGTTGCCCAGCCCAGTCCTTGCATGCACTTAGAAAGAGAGATACGCGCAAAAGTAAGCTATTTAAAAAAACTGTTAAGGTGGTTAAAAGTGAAAAATGGGCAGAAGTGTGTCAAAGAGTAAGCACAGACAAGTCACTGAAATTGTTCTGGCGACTACATAAAAGCATGAGCGGGGTATCCAAGGATAAGAGTATTCCTGACTTCCAAGGTGCTGACCTCATCTGGCAGAGGACTGACAAGAACAAAGGCAAAGCCCTATTCGAACGCTATCTAGAGCAGAGCAACCAGACAGACATGAAAGGCTGAAATCTTGCCAAGGAGGTCACTTCAGACAGGTGCAAGGCCCCGAACATTTCGGATGAAGACACAGTGACAGTGAAAGAAATCAAGGCTGTGCTTCGACGATCAAAAAACAGCGCTCCAGGGCCTGATGGCATAAGATATGACGACATCAATAGGTGTACCGACAACGAGCTAGAGAAACTAGCAGACATATACAAGAACAGTATAGGGAGTATAGAATCAAGGAGGAGTGGTTACACAGCTATCTGATTCCCTTGCCGAAGCCTGACAAAGACCACACAAAAATTCAGGGATATCGAGTAATAACCATGCAGAATACAATAGGCAAGCTGCTGGAGAAGTTAATTGCCAGAAAAATATCAAGCCAGCTAGAGAGGCAAGGTGTTTTCCCACCTACCCTGGGAGGGTACCGTCCCAAAAGAGAAACCTGGACCAATGCAGCAGTTTTTGCCCATGATGTCTATGAAGGTTTCCATTCAGGCATTGAAACCTTTGCTGCAGCGATTGATCTTGAGGACGCGTACAACAGAGTACCATTTGATGTTTTAATGCTTCAGCTTCTTGAACTCAAGATAAGTCCTTTCCTCCTGAGTTTGATCGTTGTAGCCTTCTTCCAACGGAAAGTAGTTTCTAGATGTGGCAGTTGGACTTCAGAACCAACAACAATATATCGTGGCCTACCACAGGGATCAGTTCTGTTAAACGCCTGCACTGTGAGAATCACTAGCGAGCAGATCACGGGAACAATGAGGACATTGTCATATTCCTATGATGTTTTAGTGTATCGTCAGGGTAATGAATGAATCACCCAAATAAACGAGAAGTAGATTGTGAGCTTTACTAAAACATGACTACAAGAGACAAATTGGACGTTGCGGCCAAAGCCTTCGTCAGCACAGGACAAACAAATACAAACCAACACAAAACTACATGAAACACACTATGACAATATTAAACTATTAAACTAATTAAAATAAAATGTACTCATCTGAATACTGTGTCCTAGCTTGGAAGGTCTGACACACGTAGGGCGCCAGTGGATCAATAGACCGGATGTATGGTACACGGGTCAAAGGTCAAGCGGGAAGGGAGTGGGGTGGAGACGCGCCCATGTGTGCGGAAAAGTGAAATTAGAGACCGGCAAAGATGTTACGGACGCAGATGACAATTAGCAATTATCGTTAAGCGCTCGAAACACAGCTGCGGAAACCTATATAGTGTTAGTACACACAGAGAGGCATGAGTGGCGGTCGTTCAGAAAATGATGGCAAAACACCGAACGTAAATCCGCCAAGAGAGTTGACTGTGATGTCATACAAAGGATCTGCACGTACCCAGATGGTGGACTGTAAGCTAGGGGTGGGAGGGGTGGGGTGGGAAGTTAAATGAAGCTGTGTTGGACATTAAGGCCGTGAGGGGAGAGTGTGCCCAACTGGAAGATGAGACGGTGTTCCAATGTCTTCCGATCCCGTTCGTGGGATGCGCATGATTTGATGGCCGTGACCTGTATGTCGGCTACGCCATGGTGGTCAGGACTGTTGAAATGTATGGATACTGGTTTCTGGGCGCCGCTGGTGATGTCAGAAAGATGCTGTCGAAATCTGTCCCCAAGACGTAATCCTGTCTTCCCGACATATCTCATGTCGCAACCGTCAGGGTAAGGATGGAGATCACCCTGCTGCGGAACTACAAACCCAACTCAATCGCATAAGTACTTGGTGTGTTGAAGCTGGGGCAATGGTCAACCCAACAAAGGCAACAGAGGCATGGTTCTCTTTGAATAATCATAATGTCAACACTCAAACACCAACTGTAAAGCTGTGTTCAGAGACTATGGAAAGAACGCAGGTATTGAACTACCTGGGGATACGCCAATTATTCCTCCCCACGACGTCTAACGACAAAAGTGGAAGATGATGACTACTCATATGCAGCTTTTTTAAAATCCACTGTAAACGGTTATTGCCGCCAAGGCAGAGGTGAGTCACGGCCTCTATTTGGCACATGTGTACTTCCACATTACAACAGCGATACAATTCGTGTGTACCTTCCTCGTACAGCAGATTATCAAACCAAAGACGCCGCTAAATATACTCGTATTTGGCTAACCGAGAAGGTATTCTTGGTTTTCTCTTGTATTGTAAATTTTCGAGTCCATATATTAGTATAAGCTTTTAGACATAAGTCATCATCTGTGAACTAGTGGCAGTGAACGCATTTTCATAATCCCGACATACCGGGTTCGACGATAATCGCTGCTGATATGGAAGCATATCGCTTTGGGTTGATTTTACTTTGTGTGAGCGTTGGTCGTTCAGGAAACAATGACAAATTTCGTCTATATGCCATGCAGCCCTGGTGATAATGTCTGTCCACAGTTTTCTGTATAGTATAAATACCAATCATTTCTAATATTGATGTTTCTGCATGCCATGATTTCAGACTGTGCAGTATCTTCTTTCTTGGCCTCCTTCTGTTTCTTCTGCTCTCCAGATTTCCTCTTCTCATGACACGCCCAAAGAATGTGGACTTTCTTCTTCTGATGCAAGTAACCATTTTTCTTATTCGCAAACTGGTGAAAGTGACGTTGCATAGAAGATCACAAACAAGAAATGCTGGGGTTGATACAACTAAATTGTAATCTACATTTTCCACACAAAAAAAAACCTGTTGACTTCGTTCCAAAGGCAGCATTACTCATCCTCTAACAAAATTGACCCTGTCTTGTTATCTCTGAGAAGATCTCAACAATGAAATAGAGGGACTTGTAGAGAAGAAGTAAGGGAAGAAGAAATGAACTCAATGCGCGTGGACTGCAACATGCATACATGTTAGCGTTATAGCCCCGCTTACATGCTCATGCACGTTACATCAAATCTTATCTCTAATTTCGTATTCTGAATTATCCCATGACGCCAACTCTCTGACCATATCACTGTTTTATTATCCATACTTAAGCTTCCCCTGATTCCCAAAATCAGTACGATCCAGAAGCATAGCTGTCCGATTTTATACCGGAACAAGTCCGCCCTGCCTTCAAAGGCCAGACAAATAAGCACGGCTACATGTGATTTCCTTATATGGCAATGTGACATTCCAGATCTAACCACGTCATATCCCGCATGCCAAATACCAATTTGTCCTCTGCAGCTTTAAAGTATTCCTCTTTGTTTCTGGTAAATTGTTCCACTGTGGACAGTTTCCTTCCTCCAGATCCGAACGTACCATAATTAAGTCGTGCAGGGGAAATAACTCTACGCATGGCAACTGGACAAGCTTGATCCTCCAATGAGAATCTCGTCTGGCCTCTGCGGCACGCGAGATTTAGTTGCATGGCATTTGGATCTATGGGTGCACATTCGCAGATTCCCTGGAGATGCAGGTTACGAGTGGACAATAAAACTGAGACATACTGTCTGGCGTCGCTGTTGTTGTTGTTTGCTTGAAACATATTGATGTTCTTTTCATTATGTAATTTAATCTGCTCTTTGCAGCCATTCTTGTTCTGTTTTAATGGTCCATAAACATTTCACCGGGTGGATTGCCGGGATGAGACAGAGAGAAAAATCAAGTCCCAAAGCATGAGCCTTCTCTGGGTGTATGAAGTGTAAGGATCATCATGTTTCGTAGTCTTCACAATTCCAGGAGGAGGGGCAGGGAAGACCAGGTGAGAATAAACCAGACAGTTAGGCATTATGGTATAGAGGAGCATCTGTATCAGAAATGATTGGCAGTACATGCGACATAAAAATGTGTATCCCCATACGGCATGGATATGAAAAGACAATGATGCCCCATCTCTCTTCTTATCTTATCTCATCTCAGCTCATCTCATCTTGTTTCTCTTGTACCTTGCGGTGTCGAGGTGAAGCATAAACAGCAGGAGAGTGCCCGTGTATGTGCTTTATATATGGAGATTCATATGTATTCTGTTCTTTCCTCTGTTCATCATTAATATATATGGTCGGTCTCTTCTTCTGGTTCCATTGATGTCATGGTATACTGGTAGTTGGTAGCCTAGTTATGTAGCCCGATCTCTATAAAGGAATAATTCACAATATGCTACATTTTAAATTCCTGTTATTTTAAACATTTTTCACAGAGTTAGTCTATGCCCTTCTGTGTGAGATTCATGGTGTCCAGTCCTGACAATGGCAACACTGGTAGACCAGACTTCAGTGTCTGTAACAAGTCCAGCAAATACCCAATCACTTATCAGAGACAACGTTTTGCAGAATGGAAGCTCAAACAACGAAAGCATTCAATATATACCTGAGTACTACAAGGTAAGAATATCTATAGGACCCTTTCACGCACCTCGAGGCACTTTGGGCATATGGTGCTAGCCATATGTTATACAACAATCTGCATTCAATGGCTTGTAACAGGGTTTAAAGGACTAGAGCAGTGGTTCTCAACCTTTTTTGGCCCGTGCCCCCCTTCACCATATTTTCAGAACGTCATTCCCCCCCCCCCTTCCTATCAAATATTTTGCCCTTGCTCCCCTTCACCGTATTTTCAGAACATCATCCCCCCCCCCCCACCTTTCATATTTCCTATCTAAAAATCCACCCACCCCTACACAGTATACGTAAAAATGGAAGGTAAATTTAATAGCATATACTAAAACAAGTCTAGACATCCACATAAAACATGATTTGTGGGTCTACTTACTTTATCAAATGAATTTTAGAAGGATGAGACGTACATAACTGTAAAGTATGAAGGGAAAAACAATATCAAGTAATCGGTTCTTGTATTAACGCGATCTTGAAATGGTCTTCATTCCCCCCCCCCCCCCCCTGAAAACCCGAAAGCGTTGCACAAAGCACGAACTCCGTAGCTCCAGTGATGACCCCTAGGAGTCTTCAATAAAATTGCACTCGTGAATCGAACAACGTAGCCCAGAATCGAACCCACAACCTTGGAAACGCGAGGCTGTCAATGTAACCACTTCGCCACGAGACTCGGGTGTGTGGTCAATAGCACACCGGCCGCCTTTACTTCCCATTAAATTTGCTGGTATCCGTCATAGGAGGGGTGAATCTGGCAACCAGACCAGTGTGTGCAAATCTGCCTCAGTAGGAATTCGAACACATGCGCACCGAGTAGACAGGCCTGAGGGTTGGTCACTGTGCTACCGCTGCTCTTCTGTAAACGAAAGGTTATTTTATCCTGGCAGTGCCATCTAAGGCCTATAGTATAGGGTGTATTTTAAAAGACTCTCCAGTGTTTGAAAATATTGCCGGTCTAAGTTTTACCTGTTATGTTGCATGGTTATTTTTAATCAACGGGTTGTTGTTGTTGAAAGGTTCTAACGAAGGTTGTTGTAAAGCTAAGGGCTATTGTAAATGGAACGGTTATTACTGCAAAACTATCGTTTATTCATGATGAGTAGGGTGAGGACAGGCAAGCTTCGTGCCGAGTGGCATGCGTCGCTTCGGAAGTCACGAGTGGCAAGCATTGTCTGGATATTTTCTCCGGGGCATGCTGGTGTGCTGGGGAATGAACAGGCAGACAGATTGGCTGGCTCTGCAAAACTTGGTGGAGTATTGATGCATGATAAGGCAGACGTGGTTGCGGCCTTATGGGAGCACGTGTACACCTCGGAGGAGCAAATGGATCACCATGGTCTGACAAGAATGCGACAGTGTGGAGTGACGAGGGGATCTGGCCGATGCTCGACGCTTAGAGGAAAGGCGAGACGCACATATAATCAGATTGCTACTGGTACTATTGGGGTTGGAACTCTTCGCTGGCTTCTGTGAATGAGGACGGAGCGCTTATGGGAATGCCCCGAATGCTGTGATGTTGTTTCCTAAATCAATCAATCAATCAATCAATCAATCTAACGTTTATTGGGAACAGAGTGATTATTGTGAATACACATATAAGTGTTTAAAACGGGATTGTTGTTAATAAAATGGTGGTAGTGAATCAATCAATCAATCAATCATGTTCCATGCCGAAAAGCGTGGGCGGTCATGACTCGCCATTTCACTCGATCACCAGTGTCGTGGATCAGCTCAGTGTTCCTGTCTCGTCCATGCCATTTGGCCAAGCCATCCAGGTATTTTCCTCTCGGTCTTCCTCTTGGTCTGTTCCCCTCGATCTTGCCAGTTGTCACTAAGTTCTCCAATCCATTTCTTCTCATAACATGTCCAAAAAATGTTGACTGTCTACGTCTAATTTCTCTAATCAGTTTACGATGTTCATTTGTCTCCTGTAGTACTTGGTCATTGGTTTTTCTGTCTGTCCATGGTATTCTTTGCATTTTCCTCAGAAACCACATTTCTGCAGCCATCAGATGCTTTTCAGCTTGACTGCTCATTGTCCAAGTTTCACATCCATACAAAAGAACAAGGCTCTATGTATCCCCTCAACACTCTTTTTCTCGTTTCAATTGACATCTTCTTATTGGTCAGAATGTTTTTCATCTTGCTAAAGGCTACTTTCGCCATGGCGATTCTTGTTCTAATCTCTTCAAGGCATCTCCCATCAGATGTTATAACTGTTCCAAGATAATTGTACCGATTCACTTGTTGAAGAATATTTCCATTTACTTGTATATTACATTGTGGCACTTCTTCCTTCCTATTGTACTTTTGTATGGATGTGAAACGTGGGTGATGAATAGACAAGTTAAAAAACATCTTATGGCAGTGAAAATGTGGTGTCTGAGGAAAATGCCTGTACTTATTAGAAGGCAGCAAGTCAAATGATTTGGCCATGCAAGTAGGTTACCAGTCAACAGCATACCACAACAAGTACAGGTTCTAGGTAGCACTTCAACATGCTTGTTCTCGTTGTGAATCTCATCTCATCTCATCTCATCATGTTCCTCTTGTACCTTGCGGTGTCGAGGTGAATAGAAGAAGAATTATTTTTACCAGCAAAGAGTATTGTACATATTCTGCCCTTCACAACGAGAAATTGAATGGATCATCCTACATATTCTGCCCTTCACAATGACAAGGCAAATAGAACATCCTTTATATTCTCCACTTCACAATGAAGGCCGAGTAGTTTGATCCTTATTGTATCATGGACGGATATAGTTACGAATACATGCATACGCTCTGATTAATTTGGTCGAATAATCGTTATTATTATTTTTATATATTACTTTCCTGTCCTCCGGATAAAGCCCTGGGTGTTTATTGGCAAACTAAGATCGGACAGAATACTATTTACCCCAGGTGTTTCTTGGTAATAGGGTGTTATTTTGTTTTTTTGCATATCCTTTACAGGACATCGCTGTCAACACCAGCATCTTTCAGCTGTATGTTGATTTCTTAGCAAGATTACGCTCAGTAGTTTGCCATTGCTAATAGGGTATACACCATGAAAAAAAAACTATCTATCTATGCTCGAGTGACACCCGACAACCCACATTGTGCCAACGACTCCGGGCGGGGGAGCTCAGTTGGACAAGCCTTATCTAGTGCGATGAAATGCAACATAAAGACTAAATGTCATGGCAGGGCAGACCTGGCCCTAAGCATTGGTTGGCAACAGGTCTAGGATCGAAGCTCTGACAGTCGGGCAGTAAGAGAATTGCTTTGCTAATCCGGCACCTTCTATGCTAGTCTTGTTCTATATATATATTGGTGTTATTTTCTTATTGAGTAAACTAGGCAGGCCGAGAGAGGGATAATGCTGCACTGGCAACACATGGTCTCTACAATTCAGCCCAGGCTGTGTGTTATGGAGAGGTACAACTCCATCTATGGTCTCCGCTACCATCATCATGTGCCATGCCAGTAAGCGTGAGCCGTCATGTTTCGCCATCATATGCGATCACGAGAGTCGTGGATCAGCACTGTGTTCTTGCCTCAACCATGCCTTGTGGACAGGCCATTCAAATATTTACTTCTCTGCCTTCCCCTTATTCTGTCCCCTAAATACATTTCACTGTCTACGTCTAATTTCTCTAATCAGTTTGCTGCTTTCATCTGTCTCATGTAGGGCTTGCTTATTGGTGTATCTCTCCGTCCATGGTATTCTTTGCATTTTCCTCAGACACCACATTTTCACTGCCATGAGATGTTTTTTTAACTTGTCTATTCATCACCCACGTTTCACATCCATACAAAAGTACAGGTTCTAGGTAGCACTTCAACACGCTTGTTCTCGTTGTAAATCTCATCTCATCTCATCATGTTCCTCTTGTACCTTGCGGTGTCGAGGTGAAGTATAAACATCGTAAGAGTGCCCGATTATGGGCTTCATGTATCGATATTCCCATGGATTCTGCTATTCCCTCCGTCCAACGTTTACGTGGTCGGCCTCTTCCTCTGTTTCCATCTGGTCTGTACATCATTGCTTGTTCTGGTATGCTGTTGACTGGTAACCTACTTGCATGGCCAAACCATTTGACTTGCTGCTTTCTAATAAAATCTAGTGCTGCTTTAACCCCCACTTTAGTCCTGATTTCTTCATTTCTGATCTTATCTCTTCTTGATACGTTGAGTATTCTTCTCAGGAACCTCATTTCTGTTGTTGTGATTTTTCTTTTCTCTTTTTCTGTCATTGTCCAGATTTGCATTGGTAGCTTAGAGTTGGTAGGAAGATTGTGTTGTAAAGTACTTTCTTAGTAGTTATTGATACATGTTTGTTCTTTAGTATTGGTGCCATTTGTCCAATGAGTTGATTTGCCTTATATTGCCCTATTTTCGATCTCGTCTTCTGATCTGCCATTTGATTATATTATACTTCCTAGGTACTTGAAACTCTTTACTTGTTTCAATGGATGTTCGTTTAGGTGAATTGTTGTTTGTTCTTCTTTAGTTATAGTCATTACCTCTGTTTTGCTTGTGCTAATTTTCATGTTATGTTCCCTACACATTTCGTTTAGCCTATTCATGTGGTATTGTAATTCAGCTTCTGATTTTGCTATTAGTGCTTGGTTGTCCGCAAACAGGAGTTCTCTAATGGTTAGATTTGCAGATGGTTCTTCTTCTGTGTTCTCGTCATGCGGTATTATTGCTGTCTCTGCTTGGCTGGTTTCTTTACATATGTTGTCTATATGTGTTATGAACAAGAGAGGTGACAGGACACAACCTTGTCGTACTCCAGATCAGTCCGTTTATACTTCTTAGTTTTTCTACGAGCAGTAAGAAGATCGCCTGCCGGCTTGCTAGGCCAGTCGCAGGTTAGGACACCAATCTGACCACAGGGAGTCCATTCCCTATAGCGAGCTATAGCCCCGTTGAAATGACATATTTTAATTGTAAGAATGTTTACGCCCTAGTGATTCTTGTTCTAATCTCTTCAATGCATCTCCCGTCAAATGTTATGACGGTTACGAGATAGGTGTACCGATTCACTTGTTTCAGAATATTCCTATTTATCCTTATATTACATTGTGGTATATCTTTCTTCTTAGAGACGACCATAATCTATGTCTCCTTACAATTTAATTCTAACCCAAGTTGTTATGTTCTCTTTGTCGAATAACGGTATCTACTAAATGTTGCAGTTCCTGTTCATTATCTGCAATCAATACTGTATCATCCGTATATCTAATGTTATTGATGTTACGTCCACCAATGGTGATTCCTCTCATATCTTCTAACTTTCTAAACATTCGTTCACTGTGTAGGGAAAACAGATCTGCAGACATTACACATCTCTGTCGCACATCTCTCTTAACAGATTGATATTGACCTACTTCATTATCAATCTTTATGGCAGCTTGTTGTTTCCAATGTGTTTGTTACAAGTCTAAGGTGTTTCTCATCAATTTGTAGATCCGTAAGCATTTTCATCATGTCCACAAAACAGGTTGCAGTTATTATGCGTTTTGTCAGCACAAACTATTGTCTGTCAAGACGGCAAGGTGTCAGTGCACCTATACTCGAGTACATGGAAATGATATCAGATTTAACTTCTTATTCTTATTCTACCTGGCATTGCCCAGGGAAGCATAGCCTCCCAACGAAGACCTGTTCTTGGCAGGTTGGATTTTGCGGCTAAAGGTGTCTCAGGATTGAAATTGTCAGACCCACGACAACTCTCCTTAGTGGTCACTTCCTTAACGCTTGCATGGCCGGTTATCGTGATGTGACAGAATCGCCGGTGTTGACAGAAATTCTAGTCAAACAGTACATAAACAAATGAAGTTAGCTTTTCACAAGTCACGCGCTGCAGGAACTACCCAATATCCTGACAAGACAGCCCTCGTTTTGATCCTGGTGATCACGACATCAACGGGTTCTGTGCCAGGGTGGTGGCTTGACGTTCGCCAGCCGACCCGGTCGTCATGCGTTATAACTCAATTAGGGCGGGTTCGAATGCGTAAAATTGACCTGGTCTATTCAGGATACCGGGCTGGGTCCAGGAAATGTCTTGGGGAAGTAAAGGCGATCCGTGTAATACTGATCACATCATCGTCCTATAGCCGATTATATAAATATGGGTCGGCACCATATGCCCGTTGCCCTTTAAGGGGTATAAAATGGTTATTTAACAACGTCAACGGTGAATAGAATTAAACTGGAACTGGCATAAATAACATCAAAAATACATTGACACAAAATCAAGAGCACATAGTGACATGGTGTGGTCTAGTTCTGATATTTCACATAATAGGAAGAGAACCGGTAGAAGAACATCAGCGTACTCTTGCCCTGCGTTTTATCTCTTTACGTCGGTTGAATTCATTATTCTGTATCTTTTTGTTAACATTTTCATTTCTTTCAAGTTAATTAACTTGATAATATTCAAAAATATGTTGTATTTTTCTTTCTTTCAGGATGCCCATATTGGTTTCCTTGTGATACTGTTCTTTTTTATCGTCATTGGCAACGTGATAGTTCTGGCTGCCATTGCTTTGTCGAAGGAAAGAAGACGATCGAGAATGAACTTTTTCATCATGAACTTGGCTTTGTGTGGTTAGTTTGTCTCTGCGTCACGCAATGGGGGATATTGATTTTTTTCAGTACAGGAAATGAGAGTTCAGTGGTTTTGGCAATCAGTGGTAGAAGTAGTAGCAGCAACAGCAGTAGCAGTAGTAGCAGTAGTAGCACTAGCAGCAGTAGTAGTAGTAATTGCAGCAGCAGCAGCAATAGCAATAGTAGCAGTAGTACAACTAGTAGTAGTAGTAGTAGTAGTTGTAGTAGTAGTAGTAGTAGTAGTAGTAGTAGTAGTAGTAGTAGTAGTAGTAGTAGTAGTAGTAGTAGTAGTAGTAGTAGTAGTAGTAGTAGCAGTAATAGTAGTAGTAGTAGTAGTAGTAGTAGTAGTTATAGTAGTAGTAGTAGTAGTAGTAGTAGTAGTAGTAGTAGTAGTAGTAGTAGTAGTAGTAGTAGTAGTAGTAGTAGTAGCAGTAATAGTAGTAGTAGTAGTAGTAGTTATAGTAGTAGTAGTAGTAGTAGTAGTAGTAGTAGTAGTAGTAGTAGTAGTAGTAGTAGTAGTAGTAGTAGTAGTAGTAGTAGTAGTAGTAGTTGTTGTTGTTGTTGTTGTTGTTTTTGTGTGTGTTAAATTAAGGGTAAGATTGCCATGGTCAGCAGTAGCAACACCAATAGATGACCAAAGATGTAGTCAGCAGTTGTATACGAAGGTGTAATTTCCAAAACAGTTTTCACACTAAGTTCATTGTTTGTTTAGCTTGTTCCTACGGGAAGATTACATTGTTATTGTTAGGTTTTCTTCCAGTTGGTGTTCTAGCGTCAGAAACAAGGAAATAGTGAACAAGAACTTCATGAATATGCAACAGAGGCGGTCTGAGGTTAGCCGAGTCTTGCCATCTTCCTATTCTTAACACTAAATAAAGGCTGGCGTTTGAGGGGTACAGCAGTAACAACTTTCGAAGAGGAGATTAAGTGAAAAGATCAGGCCTTCTGAAAGGATAACTATTCGAAGCAAATATTCAACAACGCTTTTATGGGCTACAGTATGTTTCAGACATTGTTGCTATTGTAAACACAGAAGGCACAAACAATAAGCGGCACATTTTATTGCCTGGCATATTTCGCTGCATCTCGTTGGGTGTTTACTGCAGCCATATATCATATGAAATGAATAGATGAATTATGTGTTGGCTGAAATTCCTAAAGCACAAAGTCATTGATATTGTTTGAGTAAAGATGCTGTCTTTGTTAAGCTGTTTTTTACCATCTTCAGATTCTTAACACTAAATTAAAGCGTGCATGACTGTGTATTGTGTATGTCAACCAAAATATGATTCGTTTATTGACTTCACATGATATATAACTCTGCAGTACGCTAAACACCTGAGGAACGAACGAACGAACGAACGAACAAACTTTATTTTCAAAGGGTTAAGAATGGGGCACGCAGGCCCGTCTATCATTCTGCCCTTCTATCACTCTCTTTCATACATTATTTCATTCACACATCATTCAAGGCTAACAGAGAACAGCAACAATATAAAAGATATGCATTATAAAGGCATGGGCAAAATGCGAACATCAAGACTACACGACACAGTAAAATTAGATAATGATCTGACACTTGTTATTAGCCATGTGGAATATACTGGCCTACCAAAAGGGGACTGGCTGTTATACTAGGGTTTTGTTATTATTATTATTATCTCTATTATTAAGGGGGAAGATAATCCGTACTGAGATAGTGTTCGAGTAATTTGCGATTATATGAATAGGGATTGGTGATGTCTTTGATTTCTTGTGGAAGATTGTTCCACAGCTGAGCTGCAGAGTACGTTAAGCTTGTTTTGTATAAGTCAATCCTAGGCTTCGGAATGTGTAATATATTTAAACGTTTACTGTGTCTAGCATTATATTTAAACAATGGCCAAAGGTAATTTGGGGCATTCCGATGCAGGATTTTGTGAATTAGTTTAGCTTTATTGAAAAGCAGGCGTTTGCGGAGTGGTAGTAACTGAAGGCGTTTATACAGGCTAGGATTGTCAGATAAATGTTTGTTATAAATTAGACTCATGGCCCGTTTCTGGAGTGAGTAAAGTCGCTTGGTGTTTGAATTAGAACAACCGTCCCAGATTGTAGAGCAGTAGTCAAAGTGTGTCTGTATATGAGAAGTATAGAATAGTTTCCTTGTGTCCTCATCAAGTAAGTTTTTAATTTTGGCTAGTTGGTAGACCTTTTTCGCTGTTTGTTTAATAAGCGCTTGAACGTGGGAATTAAAGTTTAGGTTTCTATCAATGATTATGCCTAATGTTTTGTGCTCAATTACACTTTCTACTGGCATGTTATCGATGTGAAGTTGAAGTGATGTGTGTGAGCTTAGAGTTTGAAGTCTTTGTCTGGTTGTTAGTAACATTGATTTTGTTTTAGTGATGTTAATTTGCATACGGTTTGAATAGCTCCACCTAACTACATTATTTAATTCTTGTTGTAAAGACGACTCCAATAAAATACAGTTTTCAGCGTTTGTGTACACTGTACAGTCGTCTGCAAATAGATCGCAGGACGACGAAAGATGTAAAGGTAGATCGTTAATATATATATATGGCAATCAATAGAGGGCCAAGAATAGAGCCTTGCGGTACTCCAATATTGAAGGTAGAAGTTAGTTAGTTAGTTAGTTAGTTAGTTAGTTATCATTTGGGGTATCTTCGTTGCACTCCGGACATGTCCATAGGTGCTCAGATCCTCCCCCCAGCATATGCATCAGCGTCCGGTGGCTAATAGTGCCAGTTCTGTGTTGGTTGACGAGGCGCTTTGTTTTCCCGATGTACCTCTCGCGTCTGGCTGTGCCGATTCTTACTCCCAGGTCTTTCATCCTGGAAAGCGATGTGGAATCACTGGCGTCAAAATCCTCTGTTCTCGCCATATCTTTAAGGGCGTTAATAACATCGGCACGATCCATGGGCTGGCCATCTACAGGGGGTGCAGAGCCAGCCAATTTATCAGCTCGTTCATTTCCCTCGACTCCCGCATGTCCCGGGACGAAGATGAAGGTGACTTTGCGGACAACAGACTTCCGCAGCGACTCAGTCCACTGTCTACGTACAGATCCAGCTTCGACCTTCTGAATCATGCTCATTGAATCACTTAGTACACACACGTTGGTATAATGCTGTGATTCCAGCCATATGAAAGCCTGTGTAACTGCCATCACCTCCATCGTCATGCTGCTCGTGGTCATAGAGTGGGCACCACTGGATTCTTGAACGGTTCGGCCCGCTGAACGGGCTGTAAATGCCCACGCACTTCTTTGCTGCTTTACAACAGATCCATCTGTATAGATGAGCACTTCGGGGCTATCTGAGTGATCATAGATGAGCGCGTTAACCTCTGCATTGACAGCGGCAGGGTTCTGCTCTCTGCACCGTCTGTCGAGTGTGATAATGCAGGAGAAGGTACACTTAAAAGCTGGAGGCACCGGCACCCATTCCTTGCCGGGGTTGATACTGTTAAGACTGCAGACCTGTCCGACGACATCTTCCGCCCGACCCATCCATGATTTGCCCCTCTTTAGCCTGTCACCCTTTTCTCTGAATACAGCGTCATGCAGAGGGTGCTGCTCATCTGCACTTATTTTTAAGTATGCACGAGCTCTCCAGTTCTTGATCCTGTGTTCCATTGTCGGGAAGTCAAGGAGGTATCTCATTGCTACACAGCTGGTGTCTCTCGTGCAGCCCAAAATGATGCGCATGGCTTCGTTTTGTACCTTTTCAAGTCTTCCAATCTGTGTAGGGCTGACAGTGAGGGTGGCCAGGGCATACTCGATGCGTGAAAGCACAAGTCCTTGGAACAGAAGTAATAGCAGTCTTTGCTCGATATTGGCAGTCGCCATGACTCTCATTGCTGCCAAACCTTTTCGAGCCTTCGTTATGACATAATCGACATGATCTCTGATGGACAGGCTACGATCAAGCCTCACGCCAAGATATGTCATTGACTGGGTTCTACTCAGAATGCTCCCATCCATTCTTACTGCATTCTTATTGAAGGTAGAAGTAGTGACCTATGCCAGAAGTAGTGACCTATGCCAGGCAATAAATTGTACAACCTATTGACTGTAGCTTCTGTGCTTAAATTCACACAGGGGATGCATTGATTTAAAAGGCAAGAAAGTGTAAATTAGTCTAAGCATCGACACACTATCGTAACTCCAGCCCTTAACGTAGCATGCATTTATGAAGTTAGGCTGGTGCTGAGACACGTCTCCTGACGTTGAATACAGTCAGAACCATGTCCAGAGATACGCTTGCAGGGTTCTCCATCCCCTCTCCCAGCTCAGAAATAGCGGGCTGTACAAGAGCGATGATGGAACGTCACATCTGCTGAAAGGTATATTATGATGTAACCAGGTCATGGTGCAGCACTGGAATTACAGGCTGAGGGTATCAGACCTGGGCTGGCCATGTTTTCTCATATTTTACGTATTTCAGTGTCAAACAGGATCGGCCACATAAAAAGGTTACCAACTGACAGTATACCACAACAAGCAATGACGTACAAACCACACTGAACCAGAAGAGACATGGTCGACTTTATTGCACCGGATTTTTATCCCATATGGCCCAGTCTCTTTCCACAGCGCGGAAAGAGTCGCACAAAGCAAGAACTCCGTAGCTCCAGCGGATTCTCTGATAAATGCACTCGTGAACTGAAGGATACGGTCGTGAATCGAACCCACAACCTTCAGAGCCCGAGGCTGAAACCAGAAGAAGAGGACGACCATGTAAACGATAGAAAGAGAGAATAAGAGTCCATAGGAATCTCGATATACGAAGCCCATAAACAGGCACTATCCCGCTGTTTATGCTTCACCTTGACACCACAAGGGACAGTAGGAACAAATATGAGATAATATGATTAGTGTTGAACACACTGCAACCCAGTACCGAAAGGAAATGCAGCAGGCATTACATTACAAGCGTATGTTTGTAGCAAATTCTGTTCCACGGCTGATAAGTTAGCACTGTTAACATTAAGTATCAGCACATGTACATCAACAGGGTGAGGACATATGTAACGATGTCATCCACGAAAAACACGCTTAAACTGCTAGTTTAAACTCTTTAAATTGTCCTTATGACGTCACTGCGTTAGTCTGCACCGTGATGTCACGAGCTTAACACTCTAGACATCATTGACAACAATATTGACAGGTTACAAGATCATGGTGTGGTTATTGTAATTTATATCACACTTTTAAGGTTTATAACTTGGCATGTGTGCTCAGTTCTTAAATATTTGGAAATAAAGCTCGTTATCCTCCATTCTACCTCCCTTTTCCACTCTTGGTTCCTACTTTTTCCAACACCCTGAATTCTTGTTTACTCCTCTCCCTATTTGTCTAACACTCGTATACACCATTGCAATGGAATGTTGCTCGTGTAGTTGGGAGCTAGATGGTCACAACGACCCGATACTTCTAGAACGTCCTTTATTATAAAAACACGTTGGAGCCACTATTTAACTGACCACGTTGACAAGAGTATGGCCATGAATCAACTTGTGGCTGAGTTCCCCACGTACTCATGTGTATTGCTACTCGCCAAGTGCGGTCAACTGTTTGACTTCCTGTACTCTGCTACATAATGTTAGGTGTTCTTATTCTTGTTTTGGCATGACATTGACAAGTCACCAAAATGCTGTCCTTCTGATTTGAGGATTAACATTTTCTACTACGCAGTCAGACTACATCCATGACCACAATCTTAGTAAAGTTTGGGGATATACTGTGGCCTTAGTACGCTGCATACTATTCTCCTGTTATCTTTTTTCAATGACAACAAACAGCTGATCTGACGCAGCGGTCTCCTCGACCTGTTCTTTTTAACAATTACAAATGCCGAGAACTGTTTAGCATGCGCAGCGTGCACATTTTTCTTCATACATTTTCGCCATTATCCGAGATGGCTAGGCTACCGATCCACCATCCCTGATCAGGGAGAAGTACACTACATTATTTATGCTGCCGAAAGGATAAGAGCACTCCAGTTCTTAAACTTCCGGTTCACTTTTTGTACTTGAAGGGGTTAATTCCCTACACTGGTCAATTGGGCTGAAACGTTAACTTCTCGTTCATAAAGCAAAGACAATCTAACTAACTTAAAACTTGCCTAGGAAATCAACATGAGTTAATTGCTCTGTTTTACTAAGAGCATCCAATATGCTGTCTCCGCGGTAATCATAGCAGGTCTGCTCGAATTAGAGGCGGACATTATTCTTATTAAGCCACCCTGTTTACTCTCTGATATACATGGTTAACATCACCATCATCATCATCACAATCATCATCTTCCACTGTCGCCGTCAAGCGTCGTGGTGAGGAATAATTGGCGTTCCAGCACCCGATGGTTGGCACTGGATAGTGTCATTCCGTGTGATTGTTTGGAATTGGTAGCATAGGGTTGGTGTGAATATGTTGTTTATTATCTGTCGTTTTGCGGACATGGGTATGTTTGGATGTTTCAGTATAGGTGATAGTTGATATGTAAGTACACTTGCTTTTTACAAATGTACAAATAATCTCTTTTTGGCAAGCCGACGCTGTGGAGACAGGGCTATACCGCGTTCTAAACACAGTTGCAGTCGATTGAGAAGCAGACCGTCTGCGCTGGTTTTCATACAATGGTATGAGTATCGGTCGTTCAGAAAGAAATGACAAATTACTAGGTAAGCTTGTCTAGTACATCAAACACATCATTTAAAATACTGAGGTTGACTGCGACGTACTGTAAAGAACATGCAACCAACGTTTTCTTTCTTTGGCAGACCTTCTGAACGGGCCGCTGATCGTCTTGTCAGACCTCATCACGAAGATCACTATCTACTGGTACGCGGGCGCTACTTTTTGCAAACTGCACAAGTTTTCCCAGGTGATTCTACTAATTTTAAGTATTCAGTTCACTGGATATGAGTGTATGTCTTTGTTTGTGCGTGCGTATGTAATTTGAGCACGCTGCCAATTGTAGGTTACAACAAAAGAACGGTTAAAGGATATTTTGAAAGTAGTTGTATGTATTGGTTATGGTATTGGTAGTAGTCTCTGAGCAGATCATGACAGGGGATAAGTTGGAGTATGTCGCCGCAATGGAAAAGTTGGAGGGAAGAAGGGGGGGGGGGTGGGGGGGGGGGCAAGAAAGAAGATGATGGATAGTGTGAATGGCATATTCCGCTGCATCTTTTTAGGTTAGCACTGCCTTATATTCCAACAATATTAGTGACAACGAATTTGAAGTATTTCAGCAAAGGTATAATTCATTTATTCACTGATATGGTATATAATGTTACAGTATACAGCTGACGAGATGTAGAGAAATTTGCCAGGCAAGAAATAGTGCAGCCTTTTGTTCGTGGATTCTGTGTTTACATTCACAAAGGGTGTACCTTGTGTTGGAAGGCGAGGAACCGAGAAGGCTAACCCTGTCAACAAACTCCCACAGAAGGCGGATGTGACGGTCGAAAGGTGGAAATAGCGCAGCTCTGCTGTAAACTGACATAACGCATTTACGTTCGAAACAAACAATATCGGACGGTAACGAAAAAGAAAGAAACAGGTGAAAAGGGGAGAAGAATAAGGACGAAGGGAAGGAGGAGGAAGAGGAGGAGGCGGAGGAGGAAGAGGAGGAGGAGGAGGAAGAGGAGGAGGAGGAACATGAAGAGGAGGAGGAGGAGGAGGAAGAAGAGAAGGAGGATGAAGAAGACGAGGAGGAGGAGGAAGAAGAGGAGGAGGAAGAGGAGAAAGAAGTGGAAGAAGAGGAGGAGGAAGCAGAAGAGGAGGAGAAGGAGGAAGAGGAGGAGGAATAGGAGGAAGAGAAGGGGAATGAGGAAGAGGAGAAGGAGGATGAGGAGGACGAGGAAGCGGAGGAGAACGAGGAGGAGGAGGAAGAGGAGGGGGAGGAGGAGGAGGAAGAGGAGGAGGAGGAAAAGGAGGAGGAGGATGAGGAAGAGGAGGAAGAAGAAGAGGAGGAATAAGAGGAGAAGGAGGAGGAGGAAAAGGAGGAGGAGGAAGAGGAGGCGGTTGAAGTGAAGGAGGAGGAAGAGGATGAGGAGGAAGAGGATGAGGAGGAAGAGGAGAAGGAAGAAGGGGAAGGGGTAGGGGGGGAAGAACGACTAGATTAGACAAAGCATTAACACACTGTTGCCTTCCCAGGTTCTGGTGATGTACGCGTCAACCTACATGCTAGTTGCCCTCAGTGTTGACCGACTGGACGCTGTGGCCAGACCTCTACACTTCACAGCCAGTTGTAAGTTTGTTTTCTACACTTCACACTAAGTGTTATATCCTGGTTTATCCCTCTCAGTTACAACAAGTGCAGGGTGCACTATCGTAAGCAATACCGATAGATGTGGACGGTCATATTTCGCCTTCTCACACGATCACCAATCTCGGATCATGTCTCTGTTCTTGGTCGATTATGCCATGTTCCCAAGCCATTAAGTTATTTATTACTTTGATTTCCTTGTGTTCTTGTGTTCTTTACCCATCAAGCTTGCAAGTTTTCATGAAATTTTCAAATTTGTTTTCCTACATAACATGCTCAAAAATATTCACTGTAAATGTCTAATTTCATTAATCAATTTACGGTGTTCGTTTCTTGAAGAACTTTCGCCTTGCTTATAGTACTATGTGATTTTCTGCTGCCAGTAGATGTTTCTCAGCTCGTCTTCTTATTGTCCATGTTTCACATTCATACAACAATGTAGGCTCTACACAGCTCCCTAGTCCGTTCTCTCTCTCTACCAGTGACAACCTTTTATTTGTTAGTATAATTTCCATCTTACAAATACCTACTTTTACCTCGGCGATTCTGGTTCTAATCTCTATAAGTCATCTTCCATCAGATGTTATGACTTTTCGAAGATAGCTGTACTAATGTACCTGTTTCGAAGTGTTTCGCTTCATGTGGATGTGTGGATGTGGTTTAAGATCTCTATTCTCTTGACCACGTGGTTGTCAACGGATGTTATGGTCAGTATCACGGCGCTCGCCTTACCTCCCAGAAAATTTTATAGTACCTATTTTGTTAGGCTGGGTCAGTCATTTAGCCACAGGTGCAACAAACAAACATTTCTTGATGACAGGGATTTGCACCCAGGCTCATTGGACCTATAATGGAGGCTTGTAGGTTGTATACTTCACACCCGGGATGTGTAGACTGTTATAGGCCTGTCTGCCGACCCAGCGGTCACATGTTCGTTTGCCCTTCGGGAGTGAGGGTGGTTTCTTTCACTGACTCAAGTTGACCCAGCCGGTAATGAATGCTAGGAACATCAGCCACCATGTGTGGGTTGAATAAAAGATATTGGGCTGGATCATATATCTAATATGATACCAGACGAGAAATTTGATTCTGTACGTTTTTACCAACTATTTTGGATGTCTTCGTTGCTGTACTTTAATCAAAACATTGAGATCATTTTGTCAAGATCTCTCGTTCCCTTGAGGGGCTAGGCAATACGTCGAAATATGAAGAGATAGCCACATCTCAAAGATAAATAAACCACATGACAAATAGATTAATCTGGAATAAACTCCACTTTACACAAAACTTGCACAGAGTCGGAAACTAAACAGACGAAATATCACATTACGAATATCAAAGGCCAGTAATGTTGTCATTGCACTAGTATTTTTGTGGAATTCAAAAGAAATTTTTCTTTCATCTGTCTTCTTCGACTGTCATGAAGAATGTTGTTTGCGCTATGTCAGTTTCCAGCTAAGTTGCGATCAGACACAGCACTGCCAAAGTAATTTGTAGGGTTAGGGCGAACGAGGAAAAAGATAAAAGGGGGAATTTCTTCTGAAGTCAGCGTATATACTAATACAATTACAATCAACGCTGAACTTAGAATCTTGGCGCTGCCGACTAATGATTAGGACGGTTGTATGATGTCGTTCAGAAAGCAATGACAAACTACTGAACGTAAATTTGCCAAGACATCACGAACAGCGAAAAACTACTGGGGTTAACTGCAACGTCATGTACAGGATATGCAACTAACTTTATGATGTAGTTATCACCATCTTTTTTCCTCCTTCCTCCTCCTCCTCCTCCCCCTCCTCCGCTTCTTCTTCTTCTTCTTCTTCTTCTTCTTCTTCTTCTTCTTCTTCTTCTTCTTCTTCTTCTTCTTCCTCTTCGTTCACATTCAGACGTTAAAATAAATAAATGCAAAGAAAGTTACAGTCACCTTATGCCTGTTGATATCCAAATAGAGTTTGTCCTTAAGTGGCGTAGTATAGACCAACATACTTTTCTCAGTTCTCTGTATGTTGGACACTACTACAATACATGTGTACCTGTCATTTTACCAATTCCACAGTTAAACAATTAATTCATCAATATTTCTTATCTTTCCTTTTTTATTTTAACATTTGATATTTCAGGCTTGTGTGGTCTGACCGTAGTCTAAAGATTGTAACTTGTTCTATTCGGCTGAGTTGGTAATATGCACCACCTTTCTGGTGACCTGGATGCTCTGATTTCCACTTGGTTCTATACTTGCTTCTGATAAATAGCATGGTCTCATCCTAGGTTGTGTCTATATCAGGCTGAAGTATTCTTACACCTTGCTTTGCTAATCGATCGTCTTCTTCATTTCCAGGTATGCCGCAATGAGATGAAATCCATGATATTACAACGCTTTTGGATTTCTAACATAGCTTATGTAGTTCACTTCTTAGGTCTGCTAGTTCTGTACAGTTTCTGCTCTCCAGTATTGAAACAACTGACTTCGCATTCGCAAATAGAGATGTTTGTTTCTCTTTTATGTTTCTCTGCCAACAATGTTTCTGATTCAGTTTTTAAGGCATCTGCCTGGGCTCGGAAATTAATTGAGAACTTTTCGACATGGCACACGGTGATGTTCAAATAATTATCCTGAGAAGGTTGTATTATTATTGTCCTTATTTGTATTTTTATTGTCATAATTTGTATTGTTATTGTCATTATTTGAATTATTATTGTTCTTATGTGTGTAATTACGGTCCTTATTTGTATTATTATTTTACATTATTTGTACTTAAAGTTTGAAGCTTGAAAACTGAAGTATTAGAAAGATCAGGTTGTGTGACCGTTTGTTTCATGCTCAGTCTTCGTAAACTTAGGATAGGACAATTACGAGGATGGATGGTGGTAGTATACCAAAGAATATCTTTTTGGTGAATTACACATGGGTAAAAGATCTCAGGGTCGGCCTATACTACGATACAAAGATGTGTGGACATGATTGATACAGTCACTGATAATGCACATTGGAGCAAGTCGCCATCGAACCTCTCGATCTCTGGCCAGTTCTCCTGCCTCGTGCACTCTCATGCCCAAGATGTCAGCAGAGATAAGGAATCGTTAAATATTCTCAAATTGTAGGGAGTTTTCCGACCAGGTGGTTTTATATAATACTATGTCAACAAATGAATTGATCCATGAAGTCGGAAATCGCAATTTGTGGACAAGCATGATCTCCCACGCCGACCTGCAAGGCACTTGATGATGATGATGACGACGATGATGACGACGACGACATGGACGACGACGACGTTGATGATGATGTAGATATATGGAAAGACATAGCCTCATATAAAACCTCCGCGTCTAAAGGTTTTTGTGATTAACTCATTGTACTATCTCCTTTATCTAAGGGTTCCGAATCAAAATCCTTGTTGGTATAGCCTGGGCTCTATCGTGTATCTTCGCCATCCCAGAGTTGATACTGTTTGACGTGTCTAACGTCCATGGGGGTCCCATGTGTAACATTGGGTTATCCTCGTTGCTGTGGTGGCAGGTAAGTTCGTACATGTGTCTCGTTTATCCTTCTATTTTATACGTGTTTTTGATTATGGAAAGGCTGTGATGTGTGAGTGACTGGTATACTAGACTTGATATTGTTTCATGGTTCCGTCGCCCTGCTACTGAGTGAATGCGTGGGCGACACTGTCAGCTGTGAAATTCGCGTGGAATGCTGTTACATCTGTCCTGTACTGTGACCTGCATGTTCGGAACAATGACTGCCGGCTGTTGCTGAATTGACTGATTGATTTGCCTTTTCGGTTCACGAATGCATTTTTCAGGAGACTCCTCGGAGTCGGCGCTGAAGCTACGGAGTTCTTGCTTTGTGCGAGACTTTCGGCGGGTCGCCCTGCGGAAAACACTGAGCCATGTAAGAAAACCCGGATCAATGAGGTCTTTCTGGTGACTGCCGACTCCATCGACGATAAGCTGTGGTTTTCGTGGATGACTTTTGTGTTGGCGTTCTGGCGGTGGCAATAGGCACAGTGTACATGTGCGGGCTGTTGGATTGCCGAGACTCTTGACTATTACATTTTTCACATTGAACAGTGGGGAGCATTTTGTGTGATATTCACTGGCACAGGAATGGAGCATGATGGGGACGACCCGTTGCCGATTGTCTCTTAACTGATACTGTTTGAGGTGTCATACATGTGCAACATTGTGTTATCCTCGTTGCTGTGGTGGCAGGTATTTTCATACATGTGTCTCATGTATCCTTCTGTTTTATACCTATTTTTGATTGTGGAATGTCTGGGTGAGTGGTATATTTAAGTTAATACAGTTTGAGGTGTCCAGCATACATGTGCCACATCGGGTTATCCTCGTTGATCTGGGGGAAGGTATTTTCGTGCTTGTGTGTGGTTCAGCCTTCTGTTTTATACGTTATTTTGATTGTGGAAAGGCTGATTTCTGAGTAAGCAGTATTTCGATGTGATACAGCAGTGGCCGCTGGTTCAAGTCCTGGCTGCCGTAACGGATTTTATCTCTCATGAAATTAACTGATTTAATGCTTAAGAATTATATATCGCGTAATGTTACCTCCCATTTGGATTTTTTTTTTAATGTTTGCATATCCTTTACAGGACATCGCTGTCAACATCAGCATTTTTCAGCTGATTGTTAATTTCTTGGCAAGATTACGCTCAGTAGTTTGCCATTGTTTTGTGAGCGACCGGCTCACATACCCCGTAAGTTACCGATTCTCGCCGTCGTCACGTTACTCATGAGAGTATACGGGATTACGGAGAAAGTCGATAACCCCTAGGCCAGGGCGGCGGCCCCATTTGGATGGAAGGGCGATATATCGCCTCACTTGAGTCACCGTTTTATTTGTTTTATTCCGCGGTATCTTCGGCAAATTCACTGCTCAGTAAATGGAAATTACGTTATAATGCTTGCTCATTTTATTGTGTGCTTTGCTTTGTCCAAACCGATTTTTTGCTTGGCAGGGAATCAGTTCAGTTCTATAGTTTCCTCTTCCAAGGGTGCTTAATGTGTGGCAGGCATGGGCGATCATGACTCTCAAGTCATTTCACGGATTTGATGAGAGTGTGAAGCTGATGTTATTACTTGTGCGTGCACACAGATACACACACAGACACACACATCACACCCATAGACACACACACTGGCACACACATCACACACACTGACACTCACATAGACACGCCTTGACACATACATCACACACATGTACATCACACACACACACACACACACACACACACACACACACACACACACACACACACACACACTCTCGTAATTACCTTCCTAAACTTTATTTTCGTGATATGTCACTTTCTTTTTTTTTTTCTTTTTCTTTTTTTCTTTCTTTCTTTTGTTTTTTAAATTTTGGTTTTGTTTTTGTTTTGTGTTTATTCGCTTTGAAATCGAGCGTAGTCCCCACTGGACTGATTTTTGCGTTTTGGGCTGTCCCTATTACCAGTGTCCCTCGACAAGGAAACCAAGACCTGCTGAGGTACTTGTAGTTTACGTACCCACGTCCAGGATAAGAAGTCAATATTTTAGTCCACTGACCCTTGTAAGGATTGAAGACTAATTTGTATTTGTCTTAATAAAAAAAATCTTTTTTTTTTATTATTGAGTTCTTATTGAACTGATCTGTTTCTTCTTTGTCTTCCCGGTGTATTTTATGGTTTTCTGCAACATTTATATTCACAGGCGGTAAAGTGAACTTCCGTTGATTTGTTAAATATAAAATATAATAACACAAGTAATGGTTATTAAATGAAAAACACCAATAACCAAATGCAATATGAAAGTAAAATTGGAGGCTGTGGAAAATTTCGAATATCTTGGGTCATTAATTACCAACAATCGTGATACAATGAAGGACATTAAAAGACGAATATCTATTGCTCTTCAAAAACTAAAACAACTGAATAAATTGTTCAGGGGGACATAGAACTACAAAACTTCGACGGTTTCTAAAAATATCTTGGATACAAAAAAAGAATAAATGAATCCATACGGCAATATTGAAGAATGTTGGCTATTAAAGACGATAAAACAAAGAAAACTGAAATAGTTTTGTCACTTGAAACGTCATGAAAGTTTGGAGAGAACAATCATAAAGGGGTATATGCCCGGGAAGAGAGGAAGAGGAATTCCAAAGAAAAGATGGGTGAAGGATGTAGCAGACGATCTCCAGATGGGTGTTTCGGACGCGGGACATCTTACTTATGACCGAGAAGTTTTCCGGACGGTTGTTATGGAAGCGAGGTTCTGCAAGGGACATGCTACTGAATGAATTAATGAATGAATATGAAAGTTAATGGAACAGTTCTGAAACAAGTCACTGTGTTTAAGTATTTAGCTATTTGAATAACCGCAGATGGAAGATGTATTAAGGAACGGACGAACGAACGAACGAACAAACTTTATTTTCAAAGGGGCACACAGGAAGTTCAATACAGGATAGCCCAAGCAAAAGCATCATTTCACGAGATGAAGGATATTCTTTGTAATTGATCTGTGTCCATTGAGGCGAGGAAAAGACTTCTTAAGAACTGTATAGAGCCAATCCTAGTGTGCGGAAGCGAATCATAGACAATTAGCAGAAAGAGCGGAAGTATGTGGAAGCTGCCGAAATATGGTTGTACATGAGAATGATGAGAATACTATGAACGTACAGAAAGATAACTGAAGACATCTTGAAAGAAGTGAACTGACAAAGATAATTGGTTACTCGCATCAGAGGAAGACAGTTCAACATTCTTTTGGACATGTCATGAGAAGTGTAAACCTGGAATATGTCGTCACAATGTGAAGGCTGGAGGCAGGAAGAGAACGAACGAACGAAAGTCTTTATTTTCAAAGGGTTAAGAATTGGGCACGCAGGCCCGTCTGGCATTCTGCCCTTCTTCTCTATTTCCTCTCATACATTCTTTCATTCAACATCACTTATGAAGCAAATTTTGACAACAAAAGAACAATAGCATTAAAACGCATGAAAAATAATCAATAACAAATGACTCACTGAAGCAGTGTTTAACATGGGCATTATAAATACCTAAAAAGAGAAGATGCTGGACAGCTTACCATCATGGCGTGGAGGAGCATTAGTATCATAAATGATTAGCAGCACAAGAGACAGAAGGCGGTGGACCAACGCTACACGGCAAACTATAAGAAGACGTTGTTGCTTCAAGAAATATGTATTCTTATGACTATTGTTATTCTATCTTATCTTATCCATAAAGGTTTTAACAGGCTCGGTTATAGAGCTGCAAATAGATGTAAATAATCACATACTAATGATACCTTCGTGTTAATATTATCACAATTTATCAAATGATACATTGTGATGTAATATTCATTGGCTTCTATTCCACAGGTGTACATCGGCCTCATCGCCGT
>JACEFZ010024230.1:0-31772 GCA_014155875.1 Cepaea nemoralis | reverse complement strand
GGAAAACCCTTCGAGCTATAGCGTCGACCCTCGGGAGTTTCCGAAAAAATGCACTCTTGACATGAGGAACAGGATGTCTACAAACTAAAGATGGCAAAATCATAATAGCAAAAGATCAGATTCTACATGTATGGGCAGATTATGTGAAAAACCTTTATAATGATAACAGAGAGGAACAGTATGATATTAGATTTAACAATGAAGGGCCGCCAATTTTGAAGATGGAGGTTCGAAATGTTCTTAAGCATATGAAAGCTGGCAAGACCCCCGGGGCAGATAACATCACAACAGAAATGATTAAACCTTTAGAAGAATTTGGACTAGATCAAGTCACCAGACTGCTAAACACATTATATGATACTGGTGATATACCTTCTGAATTATGTAACTCTGTATTTATTGCAATCCCAAAGATATCAGGAACCTTGGAATGTGATCAACATAGAACAATTAGTATAATGAGCCACATCACAAAGATTTTGCTACGAATTATCATGCAAAGAGTGAGGAAGAAAATAAAACCTGAAATAGGGAAAGAATAATGTGGGTTTGTAGAAGGAAAGGGTACAGTAAATGCTGTGTATATGCTGCGAACAGTTATTGAACGTGCTATAGAAGTGAACAAGGATATACACCTTTGATTTATTGACTACACAAAGGCTTTTGATAGAGTTAGACATGTCAACATGGTAGATATGCTTGCAGATCTACAAATTGATGGGAAAGACATTAGACTTATAAAAAAACAGTTTGGAAACAACAAGCTGCCATAAGGATTGATAATGAAGTGGGACAATATCAACCTATTAAGTTAGTTAGTTAGTTAGTCGACAGATCATCCTCATTGCACATCGAACCATTCAGTCCATAAGTGCTCGGATCCCCTCCTCAGCAAATCCCGCAGCGTGTAGCGGCTAACCACGCCAGTTCTGTGTTGGTTTATCAATCTTCTTTGGCTTCCTGCGTAGTGTTCTTGTTTGGCCACCCCTCTTTTAATTTGCTGCTCTCGCAGTCTGGCCATTGTTGCAGATTCACAGTCATCACTTGGTTCTCGTACAAGTCTTATTTCTCGTAGAGCATTCAGAATGTCAGCCTGGTCCATGGCGCGTCCGCCCTCCACAGTAGCCTCACCTGCGAGCTTGTCAGCCCGCTCATTTCCTTGTACTCCCGCATGCCCTGGCACGAAGATGAAACTAATCTTTGCCAGCCGAGACCGCTCCAGAGGCAGCAACCACTCTCTTCGGATCGACCCCTCCTCTATCCTCTTGATCATGTTCATTGAGTCGCTAAGGAAACAAGCCCTAGTGAATGTCTGTGTCTCGAGCCATGTTATTGCTTTACTTACTGCCATGACTTCCATGGTCAGGCTACTTGTGGTTTCAGTGAAAGCACCAGAGTCCTCCTTCACAATTCTCCCTCCGGCCCGAGCTGTAAAGGCCCATGAGCTTCTCACATGTCGGACGACCGACCCATCTGTGTAGATGACCGCGTCACCGTCTAGCGAATTCTCGAAAATCAACGCTTGTACTTCAGCCTCCACAGCAGCCGGATTTTCTTGTCTGCATTTTCTATCTAGTTGGATGCAAACTGAAAAGGATGTGCAGAAGTCTGTTGGCACTTGCACCCACTCCTCGCCAGGTTCTAAGTCCTCAAGTGAACACACCTGTTGAAGAATGTCTTCGGCTTGACCCATCCACGACCGTCCTCTTTTTAACCTGCTGCCCTTCACCTTCCTAATTTCACTATGCAGTGGATGTTGTGTGTTTGCGTTAACTTCTGAGGTAGGCGCGTGCCCTGCAAACTTGTATTCTCTCTTCAATGGTTGGAAAATCAAGAAGGTAGCGCATCGCCCTGCATGCTGTATCTCTTGTACATCCAAGAATAATGCGCATAGCTTCATTCTGTATCCTTTCCATCCTTTCTATCTGCTTATGGCTGAGAGTCAGGATTGCCATTGCATACTCCAAAACAGACATGACCAGCCCCTCGTACAGAAGACATAGATGGCGCTGCTCACAGTTTGCTGCCGCCATCACCCGCATCGCTAGCCAAACCCCGCTTGGCCTTTGTTATCACCTGGTCTATGTGCACATTATAAGCAAGGCTTCGATCAAATCGTATCCCTAGGTAATTCATTGCCTGCGTTCTTTCCACCGTCTCTGAACACAGCATTACAGTTGGTGTTGATGTGTTGACAATATGATTATTCAACGAGAACCAAGTCACTGTTGCCTTTGTTGGGTTGACCATTGCCCCAGCTTCATCACACCAAGTACTTATGCGATTGAGTTCGGTTTGTAGTTCCACAGCAACCTCCTCTCTATCCTTACCCTGACGATACACTAAAACATCATCGGCATATGACAATGTCCTGCCAGGTCCAGTGATCTGCTCACTGGTGATTCTCACTGTGTAGGCGTTGAACAGTACCGGAGATAATGGTGATCCCTGTGGTAGGCCAGGATATATTGTTGTTGGTTCCGAAGTCCAACTGCCACATCTAAAAACTACTTTCCGTTGGAAGAGGGCTGCAGCGATCCAACTAAGGAGGAATGGACTTACGTTTAGTTCAAGAAGCTGAAACATTAAAAAATCCAGTGGTACTCTGTTGTATGCGTCCTCAAGATCAATCGCTGCAGCAACAGGTTTCAGTGCCTGAGTGGAAACCTTCATAGACATCATGGACAAAGACTGCTGCATTGGTCCAGGTTTCTCTTTTTGGACGGTACCCACCCAGGGTAGGTGGGAAAACACCTTGCCTCTCTAGCTGGCTTGATATCTTCCTGGCAATTAACTTCTCCAGCAGCTTGCCTATTGTATTCTGCATGGTTATAATTCGATATCCCTGAATTTTTTTGTGGTCTTTGTCAGGCTTCGGCAAGGGAATCAGCTAGCCTATGAATCAAGGGAATCAGATCAACCTATTAAGAGAGGTGTTAGGCAGGGATGTGTAATGTCTCCAGATCTTTTTTCCCCTATACAGTGAAAATATTTTCAGGAATGTAGACGATATAAATGGAATCAGCATGAGGACGAAACATCAATAACATTAGACATGCAGATGATAAAGTATTTATTGCATACAATGCACAAGATCTACAACAACTAGTAGACGCAGTTGTTGTACACAGTGAGCAGCTGGGGTTGGAATTAAATTGTAAGAAGACACAGGTTATGGTCGTCACTAGGAAGAACGAAAGTACCACAATGTAATATACAAGTAAGTGGGAATAATCTTCAACAAGTGAATCGGTACAATTATCTCGGAACAGTCATAACAACTGATGGGAGATGCCTTGAAGAGATTAGAACAAGAATCGCCATGGCGAAAGTAGCCTTTAGCAAGATGAAAAACATTCTGACCAATAAAAAGATGTCAATTGAAACGAGAAAAAGAGTGTTGAGGGGATACATAGAGCCTGTTCTTTTGTATGGATGTGAAACTTGGACAATGTGCAGTCAAGCTGAAAAAACATCTGATGGCTGCAGAAATGTGGTTTCTGAGGAAAATGCAAAGAATACCATGGACAGACAGAAAAACCAATGACCAAGTACTACAGGAGACAAATGAAAATCGTAAATTGATTAGAGAAATTAGACGTAGACAGTCAAAATTTTTTGGACATGTTATGGGAAGAAATGGATTGGAGAACTTAGTGACAACTGGCAAGATTGAAGGGAACAGACCAAGAGGAAGACCGAGAGGAAAATACCTGGATGGCTTGGCCACATGGCATGGACGAGACAGGAACACTGAGCTGATCCACGACGCTGGTGATCGAGTGAAATGGCGAGTTATGACCGCCCACGCTTTCCGGCATGGCACATGAATGATTGATTGAAATGAAGAACGCGGCCCGGAATCGAACATACAACCTTCGGAGCCCGAGTCAGACGGCTTGATCACTTCACCACGGAGAATCCCGAGAGGGGTGCAATGTGTAATATTAGTAAAGACGGAGAATTTACAGAGGCATGGGGTAAATAATGTGTAAATTGACAGGAAAGTATAAGGAATATATTTCTTACCTTATTTTTTTTTTTCATTTCCTTCTTGTTTCTTCAGCTGCTGGTTAATAATGTGTACACAAGGAGTCATGTTACTAGGATGCATTTAACTTTTTATATTGAGTTCGTGAAAGCTTCCAAATAGCTGTGCGTTAATGTGCGTATGGAGTGACCAGAAATGATACCGCAATTTAGTCATCATGTGTCAATTTTTAAGGATCTGTTCAACTGTCTGTGTACTTTGTTCACACGTACACATTGGTGACAGACCCGCTTTGAGTCCTCGTGAAAGATTGTCTGCTCTGTTGTTTACCGTTCAGAGACGGAACATGATTACCTGTTTTGCATTATGAAAATAGTTGTCAGTGTCTCTGTAGTGGGCTTTCTTCTTAACGACCAAGATGTTGGTCCTCTTTTCATTGAAGTTTATAGATTGATTCGTATGTACGTGTGTTGTCCCCTAATTTGACAACGTGTTTGCTCACACATTTCTTGTTATACCACAATATGTCAGGTTCCACCGCAATATTATTCTTCTGTTGGTATTTAATGCGTTTAGTGTTGTTGTTGTTTTTTTTTCTTTTCAATACCAGTTGTTTGTCACCGCTGAGGGCTTGCGGAATTGAAAATTCATCACTCTGGAATACAAACTATTGCCATTGACATTATGCTGATGCTGTAATGTTTAGGGACTGCAATTCGTCTGAAAACGCTGTCCTTTACTACTGGGCGCATATCGCTTTATCTTTCCATGCACTAATTGCCATTCCTTTTCACTTGTGTGGTGCGCATTTATCCACTTCTCATCAAAAAAAAAAAAAAAACAACTAAGTCATACTTTTCTTTGCGCATTTCCTTTATTTCACGTAGGTATCTGCTTCTCGTGGCTCCTAAATGCGGTTGCTCGCAAAGGATATTTCTACCTCCCTTGTACTTCCTAAAAGTGAAGCCTAATGGCCTTATAATTTTCCACAAAATTGTTTTGGATAGTTCTATGTTATTGTTCTTTCTTAACCAAACCCTGAGTTTTCTTACAGTCACTGTTTCTTTGGCATCCTGCATTTTTATAATAGCTCGCCTTATGACATCCTTGTCAAAGCTGTCTACAATTGCCTTTCTACCTACCGTTTGCTTATCGCGTGTTGGTTTCATTCCAGATTCTTGCACCCATCGACGAAATGACCGTTTACATGCATGCAATGTTCTCTTTTCGGGATTTGTAACAGTATGAAACAGTTTCCTGCCATCAGCTTCTTGACGAAAATATGTGTACAACTTCCTAGCCGTGCTTTTAGGTGTACAAAATTTCACATTCAATCCCAGTGAACAATATTCACACATTCACATATTAACTATTAATATTATATTAATGGTAAGATGTATTTATATATTTATTTATATAATCACGTTTCATGAAAGAACCCACATTGACGACACCTCTGAACACCCCCATTTAACTGCGCGTCGTACGTGAACCACGAGAAAATTTTAAAAGAGCGCGGATGTATCTGCGTGAAGGTGTAATACATTTTAAAATGTGGGCTTAATCTCTGATCCGTAAATTATATACCGCATATAAACAGACATTGAAATCTGCTGTACAATCTCCAGAACAAAAAAAAAATTTTGTTGGGTGGACATAATGATAAGGTTATATGCTAAATTCCATAATTTCCCCTCAGTTGGTTACTGAGATATGGAATTTTATATTGAGGCAGATAAAAGTAAACAGAAAAATGACAAATATGTTTTTCTCATTCAATCTTTTCCCCATATACTTTGACTACTAACGTTTTCTAGGCGTCCTTAAATTTTTTGTCACATTATAAGAAAAAATAAATTAGAGAACTTGGTGACAACTGGCAAGATTGATGGGGGCGGGGGAGAGAAAACAAGCGGAAGGCAGAGAAGTAAATACCTGGATGGCTTGGCCACGTGGTGTGGTCGAGACAAGAACGCTGAGCTGATCCACGACTCGCGATCGTGTGAGATGGTGAAACATGACCGCCCACGCTTATCGACATGAAACATGATGATGATGATGACAGAAGGTAGCTTTCCTTATTGGCAAGGACCATATTAGTGGGTAGTCGTTGCATAGGGTGTATTTTTAATGACTGGGCTGTGTTTGAAAATATTGCCGGTCCAAGTTTTGTATTCACCCTCTGTAAAGTTCATGCAACATAATAGGTAAATCAATAGGTATACCAATAGACAGGAGGAAGATCTGGAGGACGCTTTGGCATCTGCTGCCCTGGTCTGTCTGAATGATGGGAAGGTCACTAGAATAGCCACTCGACCAGGTGACTCTGACAGCGTCATTGACTTGGCTCTGGTGTCACCCACCATCGCACCAAGGTGCCGGTGGGGCACACTGGGATACCACGACAGTGACCACTACCCTTGTATCATCCTGATCGAGAAAGACAGGACCAGGAGTAAAGGAAACAAGACAAATGCCTTCCCGTACGACAACACTGGTCAAGACGCCATAAGCAAGATCGGAAGGAGAAAATTACTTCCTTCCGCAGGAGACAAGAAAGATGGTTGCAGCCACCATGGTGGAATGGCGAGGTCGAAAAGGCATGGCTGGGAAAGAGGCAGGCTGTCAACGACTGGCAAAAAACCAGAAAGTCCAACATGCCACAGGCTGAGTTGGCGGATCTGAAGACTGAGGTCCATAGGACGATGACTTTATTCAAATCCTGCGCCAAACAGGCCAAGGCCGAGAAATTGGACGAGTTCTGCAGGAAGTTGTGCTCCGAGCGATCTCTTACGACATTCTGGCGCCTCCATACAAGCATGAACGGCGCCTCACAACGTAGGGGTATTCCAGACTTTCAAGGCACAGACCTCACATGGAAAAAGTCGGATGCGGATAAAGGTAAGGCCCTTCTTGCACGCTACATAGAGCAGACTGACCAGAAAGACGAGCCCGCCAGACAGAGGACCACAACGACACTCTCTCAGCTGTGCGAGGGGGTTGGAACATACGAAGAGTGCATAATCATAGCTGAGACAATACGTGCAATGCTCAAGAATTCACATAACACCGCCCCAGGCCCAGACGGCATCCGATATGGTGACCTACTGGTGATGTCAGATGATGACATGGAATAACTGGCCAGAGAATTCAACACCAGTATCCAAAGGGGTCAGATCAAAGAGGAATGGCTACACAGCTACTTGCTGCCACTGCCAACACCGAACAAAGACCATTCCAAGATAAGCGGCTACAGAATCATTACGATGCAGAACACTGTTGGTAAGCTACTGGAGAAAATTGTAGCACACAGACTTGCTTGTGATTTGGAACAGCTCGGCTGTTTCCCGCCCACACTTGGAGGATACAGACGTAGCAAAGAGTCATGGCTGAATGCGGCGGTCTTTGCTCAAGATATTTACGAAGGATTTCAGGTCAGAGAATAGACATGTACGGCTGCCATAGACTTAGAGGACGCATACAATAGAGTATCCTTCGAGCACTTGATGCAAACCCTCCTCAGACTGGAAGTGTACGATGGATAGCTGCAGTTCTGCTCCAAAGGAAGGTGGTGCTAAGATGCGGGAGTTGGTCTTCTGAGCCGATAACGATATGTCCAGGATTGCCGCAGGGTTCACCACTGTCACCAGTACTATTCAACGTGTATACGGTGCCGATCACTGAACAACAGTTGGACGGGAGGGGTAGGACTCTGTCATTTGTTGACGACATTCTCGTGTACCGACAGGGTCGAGATAGACAGGTGGTTACAAATGATATGCAGGGCGAACTAGATCGAATTTCTTCATGGTGTGCTGATGCCGGTGTCCTTGTCAACCCTGCAAAGGCATCGGTTACATGGTTCTCCCTAAACAACCATATTGTGAAAACAGACCTGCCGGCAGTAAGAATGGATGGGAGCATTTTGAATAGAACCCAGTCGATGACATATCTTGGCGTGAGGCTTGATCGAAGCCTGTCCTTCAGAGATCATGTCGATTATGTTATAATGAAAGCTCGAAAAGGCTTGTCAGCAATGAGAGTCATGGCGACTGCCAATATCGAGCAAAGACTGCTAATACTTCTGTTCCAAGGACTGGTGCTTTCACGCATCGATTATGCCCTGGCCATCCTCACTGTCAGCCCTACACAGATTGGAAGACTTGACAAGGTACAAAACGAAGCCATGCGCATCATTTTGGGCTGCACGGAAGACACCAGCTGTGTAGCAATGAGATACCTCCTTGACTTCCCGACAATGGAACACAGGATCAAGATCTGCAGAGCTCGTGCATACTTAAAAATAAGTGCAGATGAGCAGCACCCTCTGCATGACGCTATATTCAGAGAAAACAATATATAATGACACAAAGTAGTGCAGCTTTACATAACAGAGTTAAGACACATACAGAACGTTGCGGCGCTTAGCCTTCATCAGCAAACAAACACATTCACAAACACAACATACAGTCAAGGAGATCTCCTGTGACTACATCAGAAGGTGATGACAGGACGAGAAGAACAAAAGCATGGAAAAATGGAAGCAATGAAGAGAAAATGAGAATTGAAAAAATGTTAGTTGAAAAGAATGTTAGTTGAAGAAAATGTTTAAATGAAAAAAATGTTATACATCAGGGGCGTGTCGTAGGCACTTTTCCAATCTCTCTCTCTCTCTCTCTCTCTCTCTCTCTCTCTCTCTCTCTCTCTCTCTCTCTCTCTCTCTCTCTCTCTCTCTCTCTCTTCCATCTTGCTTCTCTGTGCCTACATATTCCAACTATATTGCTGGTGGTCTAATTTTAACACAACCACTGGGCGGTTTGATCCTCAAATACGTTGTATAACAATCAACCTTACTGCCTCTATGTCATAGAGAACAGTATGAGTGAAGCCTCGTATTTGTAGACCTACCCACTCCGCATACCTCATGGGGTATGTCACAGGCAGTTTTCCAACCTCTCTTATTTTATTTTATAGTTAATTATTTACTCTCTCTCTCTCTCTCTCTCTCTCTCTCTCTCTCTCTCTCTCTCTCTCTCTCTCTCTCCTAATAATCTTGCTTCTCTGTGCCTACCCACACCATGTGTATTACCAGTGGTTGGGTCTTATGCAGCCCCTATAAAAGAAGCACTGGGCTATTTTGATTTTTAATACGGTGTATAACAATCAACCTTACTGGCTCTAGTTCATAGGGAACAGTATGAGTGAAGCCTCGTATGTGTAGACCGATCCATCCGAATTCCTCATGCGGTATGCCGCAGGCAGCTTTCCAACCTCTCTCTCTCTCTCTCTCTCTCTCTCTCTCTCTCTCTCTCTCTCTCTCTCTCTCTCTCGCTCTCTTTCTTTCTCTCTCTCTGTCTCTCTCTCTCTCTCTCTCTCTCTCCTTACATCTTGCTTCTCTGTGCCTACCTACTTCACGTGTATTACCAGTGGTTGGATCTTATACAGCCCCAATAGCTCAAGCACTGGGCGAGTAGATCCTATAATATGTTGTTTAACAACCACACTGACTATTCCATAGGGTACACAATGAGTGAAACGTCGTACGTGTAGACCGACATACTCCGCATACCTCAGGTGGTATATCACAGGCACTTTTCCTCTCTCTCTCTCTCTCTCTCTCTCTCTCTCTCTCTCTCTCTCTCTCTCCCCATCCCTCTCCCTCTCTCGCTCGCTCGCTCACTCTCTCTCTCCCCCCCCCCTCTCTCTCTCTTCTTACATATACCTTGCACATGCCCACATACGCTAGTATTTTGTCTATTGAGGTGTGTCTATGTATGTAAGCGCTTTCACGCATATCAATCCACCCAGACTTTAAGACTCGCCCCTATAATAACACAATGGGGTTTGGTTAGTACCACCTTCAAACTTGCGCGTCCCATACTCCACTGTGATTGCTCAGATGCCCTTGCCAGACCAGTTACCGCCCCCCCCCCCTTCTATGTGCTCACTGAACCATATCACCCAGCACCGGGTATCAGCATACATCGGAGATTTTCTCGGTCACTTATAATCCGAGCGGTGAGGTGAGTATGAACGTTTCCTCTAATGACATTTTTTTTCATTTAAACATTTTCTTCAATTAACATTCTTTTCAACTAACATTTTTTTCAATTCTCATTTTCTCTTTATTGCTTCCATTGTTCCATGCTTTTGTTCTTCTCGTCCTGTCATCACCCTCCAATGTAGTCACAGGAGATCTCCTTGACTGTATGTTGTGTTTGTGAATGTGTTTGTTTGCTGATAAAGGCTAATCGCCGCAACGTTCTGTATGTGTCTTAACTCTGTTATGTAAAGCTGCACTACTTTGTGTCATTATATATTGTTTACACTTTCACAGCTTTACCGCAGTTCCACCAATTTTATTCATATTCAGAGAAAAGGGTGACAGGCTAAAGAGAGGCACATCATGGATGGGTCGGGCGGAAGATGTCGTCTGACAGGCCTGCAGTCTTACCAGCCGGCGCCTCCAGCTTTTTAGTGCACTTTCTCCTGCATTATCACACTTGACAGACGGTGTAGAGAGCAGAACCCTGTCGCTGTCAACGCAGAAGTCAACGCGCTCATCTATGAACACTCAGATAGCCCCGAAGGGCTCATTTATACAGATGGATCTGTTGTAAAGCAGCAGAGAAGTGCGTGGGCATTTACAGTCCTTTCAGCGGGCCGAACCGTTGAAGAATCCAGTGGTGCCCACTCTATGACCACGAGCAGCATGACGATGGAGGTGATGGCAGTTACACAGGCTTTCATATGGCTGGAATCACAGCATTATACCAACGTGTGTGTACTAAGTGACTCAATGAGCATGATTCAGAAGGTCGAAGCTAGATCTGTACGTAGACAGTGGACTGAGTCGCTGTGGAAGTCTGTTGTCCATAAAGTCACCTTCATCTTCGTCCCGGGACATGCGGGAGTCGAGGGAAATGAACGAGCTGATAAACTGGCTGGCTCTGCACCCTCTGTAGATGGCCAGCCCATAGATCGTGCCGATGTTATTAACGTCCTCAAAGATATGGCGAGAACAGAAGACTTTGACGTCAGTGAATTCACATCGCTGTCCAGGATGAAAGACTTGGGAGTCAGAATAGGCACGGCCAGACGCGAGAGGTACATCGGGAAAACGAGGTGCCTCGTCAACCAACACAGAACTGGCACTATTAGCCACCGGACGCTGTTGCATATGCTGGGGGTGGGGGGGGGGGGAGGATCTGAGCATCTATGGACCTGTCCGGAGTTCAATGAAGATACCCCAACTGATAACTGATAACTGAATAGGTAAATACAAAACTTGGATCGGCAATATTTTCAAACACTGCACAGTCATTAAAAATACACTCTGTACCCTCGCTAACTTGAGATAACTTACAAGAGTGTAAAAGGCCAGAGGATCGACTGCATTGCACCAGTTATTATCCCACATGCAGCTCTCAAGCTTGAGACACTTAACAATAACTACCCGACGTCTGCTCTCAAACTTGAGATAACTAACAATAACTACCCGACGTCTGTTCTCAAACTTGAGATAACTAACAATAACTACGCGACTGCTGGTCTCAAGCTTGAGATAACTTACAATAACTACATGACGGCTGGTCTCAAGCTTGAGATAACTAACAATAACTACCTGACGGCTGGTCTCAAGCTTGAGATAGCTAACAATAACTACCCGACGGCTGCTCTCAAGCTTGAGATAATTAACAATAACTACACGACGGCTGCTCTCAAGCTTGAGATAACTAACAATAACTATTCGACGGCTGCTCTCAAGCTTCAGACAACTTAGAATAACTACCTGACGGCTGGTCTCAAGCTTGAGATAACTAACAATAACTACCCGACCTCTGCTCTTAAGCTTGAGATAACTAACAATAACTAGCCAACGGCAGTTCTCAAGCTTGAGACACCTAACAATAACTACCCGACGTCTGCTCTCAAACTTGAGATAACTAACAATAACTACGCGACTGCTGGATTCAAGTATCAGCTTGTCTGCTGATTGTCCACGCTTCACATCCATACAAAAATACAACTATGTAGCATCTCAACACCATCTTTCTTGTTACAAATGACATCTTTTTATTGGTCTGTATTTTTCCATCTTGCAAAGACTACCTTCGCCATAGTGATTCTTGTCCCAATCTCTTCAAGGCATCTCCCACCAGATGCTATGTCTTTTCCGAGATAGTTGTACCGATTTACTTATTTAGCTCATTAAGTGCAAAACAAAATGTAGATTTCGACCCCAAAAAATGGGTGGCGAACATGGGAAGTGAGGGAGGGGGGGGGGGGGGGTATCACTATTATGACTTAAAAGAAGTTGTTTGTAATGTAGCAGACAGGTTGTATTATATATACAAATACAGAGGATGGTCTAGGGAAAACTAATGTATATAAGCCAATGGCAGATAGGGAAGTCGCTTAAGACGATTAACCATCCCATGGCACTGAATCAGTTAAGAATATTCCCATTTACCCGTATAATACTCTGTGATATTTCTTTTTTTCTTAAAGACGGCCGTAATCTCTGTCTTCTTGCAAATTAATCCATCCATCCATCATGTGCCATGCCGGAAAGCGTGGGCGGTCATGACTCGCCATTTCACTCGATCACCAGAGTCGTGGATCAGCTAAGTGTTCCTGTCCCGACCATGCCATCCAGGTATTTACTTCTCGGTCTTCCCCTTGGTCTGTTGCCTTCGATCTTGCCAGTTGTCATCAAGTTCTCCAATTCATTTCTTCTCATAACATGTCCAAAAAATGTTGACTGTCTACGTCTAATTTCTCTAATCAGTTTACGATTTTCATTTGTTTCCTGTAGTACTTGGTCGGTCATCTGTTTTTCTGTCTGTCCATGGAATTCTTTGCATTCTCCTCAGAAACCACATTTCTACAGCCATCAGATGTTTTTTTTCAGCTTGACTGCTCATTGCCCAAGTTTCACATCCATACAAAAGTACAGGCTCTATGTAGCACCTCAACACACTTTTTCTCGTTTCAATTGACATAATTTTATTGGTCAGTATGTTTTTCATCTTGCTAAAGGCTACTTTCGCCATGGCGATTCTTGTTCTAATCTCTTCAAGGCATCTCCCATCAGATGTTATGACTGTTCCAAGATAATTGTATCGATTCACTTGTTGAAGAATATTCCCATTTACTTGTATATTATATTGTGGCGCTTCTTTCTTCCTAGTAACGACCATAATCTGTGTCTTTTTACGATTTAATTCTAACCAAATTAATCCTAACCCTAATAACAAGGTGACAACAATGGAAATCTTGGTTAAAATACCGATTGCAAACATTGCTTCCAGTTCTTGTATTGGTTTGATGTTATGCTGACGCAGTTAAATTAAATCTCTGTACTCTACCGATAAATGGATACCGTTAAATGGATACCGCTAAACAAGGTCTGCGGTTGCGGTTGATGCTTTGAGTCGGATTATTTGATAACTGTACAATTAAATTCTCCACCACACAACAAGGCCAAATCGATATTTTTCAGTCCGAAACGTTTTAAACAGTACAAACTGGCACAATTTGGATTAACTACACAGAGTCTGAAAGTGATAGTTTAATATCCTGATGCTAGGGTGCAATTCTCGCGACCACACATGTCGCCGGTAAATAGATACCACCCGTGGACTCCCATTAACTGTAGTGGTTAAAGCTGGTGTTTTAAAAGAACATTTAAAGGCAGATGTGATGTGGTGATTTTAATCGCATGCGCATTTCTCTGGGAATTAGGTTGGCGTATGTTTACAATGGAATGCCCAAACCTGGATGTGGGGTAGGGTAAAAGAGAGAGGGAATAGGACCTAACGGTGAGTGGCAGCCATATCCTAAGGGATAAACTGAGATCCTATTTGGTTCTCATCTCTTTACTTGGCTTATGTATGGCTCCACGAATACCACTTGTGTACAGCAACGTCTGACTGGCTAAACTACGTGAGTGAAAAAGAAGTAATACCCTTCTAAATAGGGAATGTCCATATCTAGTACACAAAAGACTGGGACGATGAAGAAGTCGGAGTAATATATTATAGATCAACCGTTTGGAAAGCGAAACAGCAGAGTGTCTGACACGCATGAGGCGTGTCACACAATAGTGAACATGGCCGGCCATCGTGGAAAAGACTGGGGCATCACCACGTAATACACCAAAGACAGCAATGGAAATACAACGAAAGAAAAGAATCAAGAGATGGACGAAAAGCAGTCTGGCAGAATGTACAATCAAGAAGAGATATAGACAGTGTTGAAGATACAATGCAGCCAACCTTCATTGTGGAGACGGCACCTGATTCACTGAATCCAGAGAAGAAAATGATGCAACGGTATGCCTAATCTCAACCAGTGTGTCTGTATGTGCTGTACTAAATCATAACCAAATTACATCACAATATCAACTGGGAACACTTTGAAGCCACCATGACAGTTCATAAACAAACACACACATATATTGCTTCCAGATAGTTCTTTCCTCTTTGTTCGTACCACTGTGTTGAGTGCGTGGAGCGAAATTGTGAGCTGTGGATGTCATGTGGAGTGCCGTTACATTTGTTTGTGTCGTGAATTGCATGTTCGGAAAAAATGGCGGCAGCCCATTGCTGAACTAACTGGGTTTGACTTATACAGAAATATGTGGCTGCTGGTTTTTTAGTAACTGCCACTTCCATCGACGATGAACTGTATTTTTCGTGGTGGACTTTTGAGTTGGCATTCTGGCAGTGGCATTATGCATAGTATACCTGTGCGGATTGTTGGTTTGTCGAGACTCCAGTCTATTCCACTTTTCACATGGGGCAGTGAAGAGCATGTTGTGTGATATTCACTGGCACAGGAATGGAGCAACCCTTTGTCGTGAAGTTGGAACCTCTGCTAACTGACTAACTTCTTACTTGTACTTATAAGAGCGCCAAACAACACGTATGTGTTGAACTACATCATTAATTCATGAACTACATCACAATATGCCTCTCCTCAAGATGTGAAGTTTCAGTACTTACCGTCCACTCAACCAACCAACCAATTAACCAAGCAATCAACCACCCAACAAACCAACCGCCCACCAAACCAACTAATTAGCCATCAAACCAACCAATTAACCAACCAACCATCCAACCAACAAACCATCCACCAACCAACCATTCAACGAACCAACCATTCAACCAACGAACTATACAACCAACAAATTAACTAGCCAACCATCCAACCAACCAATTAATCAACCAACCATCCAGCTAACCAACCAACAATTCAACCAACCAATAAACCAACCAATAAACTCTTCAACCGGTTAATCAATCAATCTACCAACCAATTAACAAACCAACTAATTAACCAACCAACCAATTAACCAACCAACCAACCAACTATCCAACTAACCAGTTACAAGTCCAATTAACCAAAAAACCAGTAAACTAAAAATTTAACCAATTAATCAATCAATCAACCAACCAATTACTAATCTACCATATGGCCACGAATCCTCACGGCTTGAAAAGGGTCTTATACTTGTTCCTCACTAGTTGTCTGAGCCACTTTATTCGTTGCATTTCTATACATTTATTGCAGAGCATGGAGCCTGTTTTATTTCTAATATAATGTTTTGCTTCTTTCTCTTCTAGAAAGATCAGTGCCGTTCTCTCCAAGTATTTAAGTGCAGATGATTCAGAAAGTTGCTATGTCTTACACAGAAATATTAATTGGGGAATCCTGTGAGGCCACTAAGACGGTTCACACAAAAAATGTGAGTGTATTGTTTGGCGTTCACAGAAATAGAAGAAAGAAGAGAGACTAGAGGACCGACTAGACAACACAAAAATTGACATCCTTTAGTTTGTCATGCGTCGAAGAATGAATAAAATTGGTGAAACTGCTATAAAGCTGCGGAAATGTAAACATAAAATAACACGATGTAATGCAGCGTTACAGAACACAATTACGGAAAACATAGGAAATTGCGGCGACTAGCCTTCATCAGTAATCAAATACACAAAACGCAACATATAAACGCGGGACTTGTTCCTGCGTAATTAAATCTTTCATGTTTTTGTTGTGTTGTCTAATGAGTTATCTAGTCTTTACCCCTTTCTTCTACTTCTATGAACGCCAGTCAATACATATCAATTTAATATATGTTTTAACTGATTAAGTACATTGGATTATTATTCGTCTTAAGCAACGTCCCGTATCTGCCAAGGGCCTATATATCGCCGAAAAGTTGTCATTGTGAAATGTTGTTTCACGTAATGAAAATATAAATACAGTAATTTCCCCTAAGCAGCGACCTCCTTTAATTTGATATATAATACCACACATCAACTACCACATGAACAACCTTCAGGTCATAAATGTGATAAACCCCCACTTCCCATTTTCCGCAATCCATATTTGTTTGGTCCACGCCTCCTTTTTTGTTTAGCACTGGGTCTGTTAATAAAGTTAAAGTTAGTTGCATATCCTTTACATGACGTCGCAGTCAACCCCAGCAATTTTTTTTCTTTTTTTTTTGCTGTTTTTGAATTCTTGGCAAGTTTACTTTCGTTAGTTTACCATAGCTTTCTGAACGACCACCGTTCATCCCATTTTATAAAACCCAACACCAAATCGCTCTAAGCTGTATTTCGAACGCGGTATGCGAGATTACGAACTATAGCCTTAACCCCTCGCGACGGAGCCGACGAGTCTGTTAATAGCACTAGGAAATCTGTAAACGTCAAAAGAATTTAAACTTGGCACCAAACAGAATTCTCAATTCCTATGTTCAATCCGAACTGCTGTATGGCTAAGAAACAAGGCGAATGACTACAGCAAATTGCTAGTAAACTACAGACACTCATTAAATGGTGCCAGCGCACAATAAGACTAAATTAGTATGACAGAATGACGAATGTGGAACTCGGGAAGAGAACTAAACCATAACCAGTCATTCAAGTGGTGAGAAGGTGGCCAGCTTGGCTGAATGAATAGCAGTGCTCGCTCTTAAATTTCCGGTGTTCAGATGCCGAGGTATGCCGGTCTCCATGGCTAGGAGTTAAATGACTTTCTCCGTAATCCCGTTTATCCACGTAGTGTAACGCAGCGCGAGAGAATTGGTAGCGGTTCTCGCCGCGTTGGTGACTTACGGGATAAGTGAGCCGGCCGCTCAGAAAGCAATGGCAAACTACTGAGCGTAATCTTGCCAAGAAATCAACAGCAGCGGTAAAAATGCTGGTGTTGACAGCGATGTCCTGTAAAGGATATGTGGGGGGGAAAAAAACAGATGCCGAGGTAGCGTGTTCAACCCTTACACCACTCAGTTGGACTAAAATGTTGACTTCAAGCACCTCAAAAGTCGAAGTGGGTTTGCCTGATGGTGAAGGCTAGCCCACACGCAAAGTCAGTTTAGTGCACGTGTATAGACTGAGCTTGAGTTCAAAGCGCGCGCGCGCACACACACACACACACACACACACACACACCAGAAAACAGGTGAGAAAAAGACCCAGGAGCTGGATAGGACAACGCTGAGTATACCCGAGAACAGTATAGCTGGAAATGTCTTTGTCTCGAATCAACACGGCAAGCTGGATAGAAAACGACCCCAAAACATAGGAAGAAGAGAATTAGAGCCATAAATTAATAATATGGGGAGGTTCTGCACGGGAATGCATGAGATGGCTATGCTAGCTAAGCCAATATGGCCGCTTGGAATCAGTTAGCTGAGGGATTATGTCCCAATGGGTCACAAAGAGCGAAACGAGAGAGGATGAATTAATTATAGGAACACACTGGCGCAATTAAGCAAACACTCGTTAATCATTGAAAACACAGTAATGTTGGCTGTGTGTTCATTAAACAATTGTGGCCTCGTCATTGAGCATTGTTGTGTAAGCATCACTGAGCATTGTTGTGTAAACGTCACTGAGCATTGTTGTGTAAACGTCACTGAGCATTGTTGTGTAAACGTCACTGAGCATTGTTGTGTAAACGTCACTGAGCATTGTTGTGTAAACGTCACTGAGCATTGTTGTGTAAACGTCACTGAGCATTGTTGTGTAAACGTCACTGAGCATTGTTGTGTAAACGTCACTGAGCATTGTTGTGTAAATGTCACTGAGCATTGTTGTGTAAACGTCACTGATCATTGTTGTGTAAACGTCACTGAGCATTGTTGTGAATACGTAACCGAGCATTGTTGTGTAAACATCACTGAACATTGTTGTGTAAACGTCACTGATCATTGTTGTGTAAACATCACTGATCATTGTTGTGTAAACGTCACTGATCATTGTTGTGTAAACGTCACTGATCATTGTTGTGTAAACGTCACTGATCATTGTTGTGTAAACGTCACTGATCATTGTTGTGTAAACGTCACTGATCATTGTTGTGTAAACGTCACTGGTCATTGTTGTGTAACCGCCACTGATCACTGTTGTGTAAACGTTACTGAGCATTGTGTAAACGTCACTGATCATTGTTGTGTAAACGTCACTGGTCATTGCTGTGTAAACGTCACTGATCACTGTTGTGTAAACGTCATTGAGCATTGCCGAATGAATAAGAACACTGGCTCCTAAACTTCCATTGTGCTGATGCTGAGGTAATGGGTTCACCCCTACACCGATCAGTTGGACTAAACATCCCGCCCTTGACTTTGGGACGTAAATTACAAGTACCTCAGATGTCGGAGTGAGTTAACTTAAGGGCGTGGGACACTGGTTATAGGGAGAGGCAATCCACACGATATATAAAGCCCAGGAACGGGAACTCTTCCGCTGTTTACGCTTCACCTAGACACCTCAAGGTTCAAGAGAAACAAGATTAGATGAATCTATACGTAGAAATCAGAGAGGCGGTAGCACATGAAGAAACTCTGCTTGAATTCAAAGGTAGCGGACGCTACAAAAAGAAACGTCACCTTTATCATGAAGTAGTTCTCCGCCCAAAGCGATTAACTGATCCTTTCAATCAATCAGGTGCCGTCTCCACAGTGATGTGCGTCAGGATGGCCGAGTGGTCTAAGGCGCCAGTCCCTCGTTTACAGGGATGAGTGTTCTGGTCCACGAATGTGGGCGTGGGTTCAAACCCCACATCTGACAATTTGGAAGTCTCCGTGGCGAAGTGGTCAAGCCGTTTGACTCGCGCTCCGGAGGTTGTGGGTTCGATTCCGGGCCGTGTCCTTCGGTTCACGAGTGAAAATTTTTCGAGACGCCTGTGGGTCGTCGCTAGAGCTACGGAGTTCGTGCTTTGAGCAACGCTTTCCGCTCTGCGCAAAGATTCTGAGCCATATGGGATAAAACCCGGTGCAATGAAGTCGACCCTGTCGACTTTTTTCTCCACAGTGAAGGTTGGCTGCAATGGATCTCCAACACTGTCTGTCTCTCGCCTTGACTGTACATTCTGTCAAGCTGATGTTCGTCCATCTCTTGATGTTATCTTCCCACTTGATCGTTGTCTACCTCTTGCTCGCTTGCCCTCAACCTTTCCGTTCAGGATGGTTTTTATAAGAGTATCATGTCTTTTAACGTGGCAGAAATATTTCGCTTGTCTCCTCTTTATTTCTTTCATCAACTCTCTCTTCATTCCCAGTTTTTCTAGAACCTCTGCATTTGATTATTTTTGTTTCCATTATACGTTGTCAACTGCACTACAATGACTAAGCTAAACAATTTGATGCTGGTTAATTAGGCTGTTGATACGCTGGATGTGCCGCTCATGACTAGCTTCTCTGGAACTTTCCGTTTATGTCTGATCACTGTGATCTTTCCGTCCATGTCTGTTCACTGTGATCTTTATAATAAAGTTAGTGGTCGAGTGGCTAGAACGCCGGACTCTCGTTCGGGAGACCAGGGTTCGATCCCTCGGTAAGGTGTGGGATTTTTTCTGTCGGGGGCAAAAAGAAAATCCCAACCTGCACGGTTCGCGGCGACTGCACTAGCCAGGCGGCCTTAATTCCTCAGGTTCAAAGACCCCTCTGCCATTCACCGCAAGGTACTATGTTGGCAGTTAATGACAGTTTTGGACAATGGTATGTCCTTTACAGGACGTCGCAGTCAACACCCGCATCTTTAGGATGTTTGTGATTTCTTGGCAAGTTTTTTTTTCAAGTAGTTTGCCTTTGCTGTCTGGACGACATGTACATATACCATTGTATGAAAACCAACGCCAAATCGTTCGCAGCTGTGTTTCGAAAGCGGTATGCGGGATTCCGAATCGCGTCCTTCACCACAGAGCCGGCTCTTTATATTACCAACTTGAATATCAACATCTTCATTATCAAGTCGCTGTTTGCTATGAAAAAGATATCGGCGAATACGACTCTCCGCCCCTCTCTGCCATCGGATTTAAATACTGATGTTGTTAATATTAGGTGCTACCCGAGTGTTTAAGTTGTCCAAATACTTTCTCTTCTCAATTCTTTCTCCCTTGCCTAGTATTTTCTCATTATCTCTCCGGTACGCTGATGATAGGGCAGCGAGATCGTTTCCTACACGCGTCATTTTGTACTTCTCTTTTTCTTCTTCTTCTTCTTCTCCTCCTCCTCCTCCCCCTTCTTCTTCTCCATCTCCCCCTCCTCCTCTTCAACATTGACTATTTGTTCAGAAAGCAATGGTAAACATTTTTTTAGTTGCATGTCCTTCACAGAACGTCGCAGTCAACCCCAGCATAATGGTAAACTAATTAACACAAAACTGACTAGAGTATCAACCAGGGGTTAGAATCACTGCTGCAGGCGAATCAGAAGCCGACCGCCTTGCATTGGTTTCCATCCACTGGCATGAGTGCAGCTCATTCAGAAACCAATGACAAACTACTAAACCTAAGCTTGTCAAAAAATCACAAACAGCTAACCATAATATACTCTCTGAGTCCCTTACTGTCAAGACATATGTGCGTTGTTTGTCCTCCAACCAGCGCCCCCCCCCCCTTTCCCCCACAAAACAGTGCTTTAGTTTAGTCGTCGGGTCAACGTCAAGGCGCATGGGTGTAACCTATAAGTGCTCCGTTCTCCTCCTAACTCAAGCCTGAGTCCGGAGAAACTCAGCTTAGTCCATGAACTCTGTAGCACCGTCGAGGATCCTGAAATACTATTGGTAGATTTTTAACTCGAAATTTTACCCGGGCAGCGCCGTTAGGGTACTTTTTTTCGACTTCCAACTGCCAAGGGATTTTTTACTTGCGCAACAATACACACGGGCGTCCGATCTCACTACCCAGAGACCAAGGAAAATTTTGTTACTAGAAGTCCACGTGAACAGAACCCGGCCCTTACCGGGGCTTGAACCTGGGACTTCCAGCACTCGAGATGGACACCATACCTCTAGGTCACTCTTCACTGACAAGCTAGTGCATTAACTACTACGCCCAGCACGGCTGCATTACTGCCCAAAGAACAGACCTCAATCCGTTAATCACACCAATTAGATCATTTAAATCACAGGCCGATCAAAAGATCACACGAGATTACAAACTTCTATGGGCAAACATTCCGGCCGGAATCACATGACCTGATTAGCGCGGGAGATTTACAATTGTCAGCGTGCCTTGACTCACAGACGATGGACAAATACTAAGGATCTGGAACTGCGATACCGAGGAGTCTCGTGGTATCGGATCTAGACATGTTTATGTCTTGTGTGGCACTCATCGAAGTATTATGACGCCATGCGAAAGGCTAGAGATTAATTATGATTAATTTTAAAGTGCTCCTCCTCCTTCTCCTCCTCCTCATCCTCTCCTCCTCATTCTTCTTCTTCTTCTTCTTCTTCTTCTTCTTCTTCTTCTTCTTCTTCTTCTTCTTCTTCTTCTTCTTCTTCTTCTTCTTCTTCTTCTTCTTCTTCTTCTGCTTTTCTCTTCCTCCATTTACCTCAGTGAAGTTTGCAGGTGATGTAAAGAATTGTTATGCTCTTTATAATGCTCTTTGTAATTTGGTTTTTATTTATCTAAGCTTGTTCTTGATACCATCACTCCAGCATTTCCCTTGCTCTGTATTCGTGGCGTACATCATTACGCAATGGTGCAGTCACTTGTGAAGCAACCAGGACTGCAAGAGCTGTAAAGAAAGGCTGGACAGAAAAACCACCGTAGGAGATCCTCCTCCTGGAACGTCAAGCATTCTTTGTCCACACTGTCAAAGAACATTTTGAGCCAAAATAGGCCTTATCAGCCATCTTAGAACTCACGGCTCCACACGTTCAATCCCACTGGAAGATATGAATGGCCATCATCATTCTTGATAGACAAACAACATATTCCTTCAATGTGGCTATATTTGGCAGATGGTACATATTAATTGCCAATAGCACTTGTACTGACAACTGGCCGTTTTGACAGACGATAGCTTGTTACACGTTGTGCTTCAATAAAGACATCATAACCTCGCCATTGCGCAAAGCTCGGATTGAATTGTAGAAACCATGTGTTGTCAAAGCAGCACGATCCCTCTCTCGGCCAGCCTAGTTTATTCCAGAGGAAAGGTCACACCAATATAACTGAAACAAGACAAGCTGCAGAAGATGCTGCATCAGTAAAGCAATGCTTTAACCGTCCGCCTGTTGGAGCTTTGACCAGTTGCAGAGCAAGGCAAAGGGCCGGTCTGCCTTGCCATGATATTTAGTCTTTAGGTTACATTTCCTCGCACCAGGATAAAGCTTATGCCCTCCCAATTGCGAGGCCTCCGTCCGAAGTCGACCGCACAATGTGGGGTGTCGGGTTTGGTTTCGGAGCTAACAAAAAGCAGGTAGTACCGTCTACTGTCAAACGGTAGCTCAGTCCTATCTGTCTAAGACCTGACTATAAATTGAAATTGCCAATAGACAATGCAAATAACAGCACATTAACACTGCGTCTAATGGTTAATAGGGCCCACTTCATTAGTGTCCACTTCATTACGATCCCATAGGGAACATTAGCCTTCAGACAATCTGAAACTGTGACCAGCCCGCAGCATTCGCGATACAGATCACATTAAACACATAGTTCGATTTCGAATTCGATTATACCATTACCCCTACCCCGTTAAACCTCAGAAGAGAAGTTATATTAGGGTCCATCCCTGGCTGTGATTAACTGATTTAGTGCCATGGGCCTTTATACAGCAGTTTTCTTCTATACAAGCCCCTTCAATTTGATATATAATACAACATGTCCTTATAGCGCCACAGCGTTCGTCCGCACCGTGATGTCTAGTGCTTTACCCTCTTGAAATCCTTAGCAACAATGTTGACAGGTTAATAGACAATGGTATGGTTATTCTAATTTATATCACACTTTTCTATCACCGGTTTCCCTGGCTTAGGAGTTAACATCTGTTCCGTAATCCCGTATATTCTCGTGAGTAACGCAACTGCCCGAGAATCTGCAGCGGTTCGCGCCGCCTTGGTAACTTACGGGAGCATGTGAGCCGGTCGCTCAGAAAGCAATGGAAAACTACTGAGTGTAATCTTGCCTAGTACATCAACAGCAGCTGAAAAATGCTGGTGTTGACTGCAACGTCCAGTAAAGGATATGCAACATTTAAAAAAAACAATCACACTTTTATGGTTTTCATGTGAAGAAGTTTCGTATAAAGCGCCCTTTCTTTAAGGTCTTTATGGCCGCAATTTAGCAGGTCTTGAGAGTATAGGTGCACTTCCTTTAGGTCTCATATGCATTCTTGTCACTTTGAGTTGGTTTGATTTTATAATAGGATCAATGAGTGGGTAAACATTTCATAAACATTTTCTGTTCTTAATGTAGCGATATTGCCGCAAAGGGACTTCGCCATTGTGAAGTGTCATTCACAATGTCTCACTCAACAAATTATCCATCCTGCTCTTTTCCTACTTCACTCCTGTATTCACGTAATATGTCAATGATCCAAGCTCCATTAATGATCCACGAACTTCGCTAGTTAAAGAATAGCCTCTTTGTGAGCCACTTCCCTGACAGTGACGTCACAACTATTCCACCGGGGGGAAATGAACATGTCTTGTGTCATGTGCAAAGTTCACACCGCTGAGAGACCAAAAGTAATATACACAACACTAACTTAATGAACAGTTGAACGCAGAATACCACAGACGTTCTGGGCATGGCAACGTATGAGGCAGCGGAGCTGGAGCAAGATTCGGAGTCTTTCTGGCGGGTCGTGATGATAAAGACGCTCTGTCAATGACTTGCTAGGTGAACATAAACTATATTATAATATCAAAAGACATATTGTAAGGTCACCATACACGGGATACCGTCTCACTGTAGAGTACCCGGACACGAGAGGGCTGATCAATTGGCTAAGGAAGGAGCAATAGAAGAACACCTGGTGTACCCATTACATACCACCAAAAGAAAAGAATGATCAAATCAGTCAGAAAACCACCAAAACCTGTTCAAGACGACTACCACTTTATGGACAAACCAGAATAAGTCATTATTCTGCGCCTCAGAACAAGACACAATAAATTACGCAACTACATGTGTACAAAACTCAAGATTGGTGAAACAGTCATGTGCACATGTGGACTGACGCCACATACAGCAAAGCAAATACTCCGAAACTGCCCACAATACAACATATCTAGGCAAACCTTTGAGCCTGGAAAACCAACAGTGGAAGACATGTTCTTTGGACCATTGAGTGAACTAAAAAGTCAGTTAAATTCATACAAGAGACAACATTGCAGTATAGACATATTTCAAGCGAACGATAGAAGAAGAAGAACATGTCTGCTACCATATTAACACATTTTATGAAATGAAAACCTTAAATGTTTATTTATAGTTTTTTACGGTATATTCTACACACACACAAAAATAAAAAATTAATTAATAAAAAAAATAAATGTATCATTGTCCCGTGTTGTCACCACTGCGTTCAATGCAAGTCCTCCAGCGCCGATCAAATGCTTGGATTCATGTAGAAAAATCAACTTTGGGTTGACTACTCTGTGTGCCTGACCCGGTCCTAAACAGTCTGTCACAGAAGTCACGCCGTTTTGAAACTCCCTACTTCACTAATACACTTGCTGGACTGACAGGCATGCATCACCATACTGGACCTTCATTCGCCGATGAGTTTCTATAGGTTTCACCCCTTCACTGATTAAACAAAAACGGATAACAGAACGATGCCCCTCGTTGGTTCATGTCAAAAGTGGGGCGTTCATCTTTATTGATTGATTGATTGATTGATTGATTGATTTAGGAACCGACATCACAGCATTCGGGACATTCCCATAAGCGCTCCGTTCCCATCCTCAGCAGCTAGCGAAGAGTTCATCTTTAAACTGCCCTTAAGATGTCACCGTATTCGTCTGCATCGTGATGTCACGTGCTCAACACCTTTGACACTCTTAACAACAATATTGACAGGTTACAAGACAATGGCATGGTTATTGTAAATCCTATCATATCCTTAACAACAATATTGACAGGTTACAAGACAATGACATGGTTATTGTAAATGCTATCACAATTTTCAGGTTTTCATGTGAAACCCCCTCGTAGTAGCACGTCTGTGGACTGCACACTACTTCAAAGCAAGCGAACATAATTAATAAATCAATAATAATTCGGATACACACGTTTGTTTCCATTTCACGATGTCACGATGCCCTACATCTTCTCTCTAGATTGTGTCCTGTCCTCATTTCTCTGCAACCTTTTTGTTGTATTTACATGTCCCCGTGTTCTCATTATTATGTTCAAGTATAGATTGCTTCATTCTGATACGAGTATCAAGTTCTCTTCAAAAATTCTCATATTTCAAGATATCTTTGCTATGCACTTTGCTCGTTTTCAACTCCAGCACAGTTCACATTGACTGTGGTTGTGGGCTAGCTTTCTATATATATTACCAGTGTCCTTGGCCATCAGACGAACTAACTCCGACTTTTGTGGTACTTGCAATTTACGTCCCCAAGTCAAGGACGAGAAGACGATATTTTAGTCCAACCATCATTGGTTTTTCTATCTGTCCATGGTATTCTTTGCATGTTCCTCAGGAACTACATTTCCACAACCATTAGATGTTTATTTAGCTTGTCTACTCATCATTGGTCTTTGGTGCAATAGGACCATTAAAGTTTGGGTTGAATCCACTAACCCACTACATTGCCATCAGCACACCGGAAATTTAAAACCCAGCGCTTTTATCTATTCGGCCACGCTGACCCTCTTGGCTCCTCATGAAACGGATTCTATGCGATTTATTCTATGCTGTTCCTGTTTTTCTAGAAATTGTAATAAACACTGATCTACAGATGTCTGAGGTTATCTCTCCTGGGCCGTCTATCGTTTCAGAATATTCTTCAGTGTCAAGCACTCGAAACGCATCATATATTTCCTTTGGGATACCAGCAGAATCTGGAGCGTCGTCGTATTTCAATTGAAGTAAAGTAAAATTACAGGAATCTTGTACATGCCTTAAGATGCATTGGGTATTTAGTGCAAGATCCATATTTTTATAAACCGATCGGCTATCGATGGGTTATGTGGTTTGTTTCGCGCTTTACTTTCCAAAACATTTTAGGCTAGGACGACATCAGGTACATTTGCAAAATCCCACGTTTCTTTGTATTGCTAGCATTTGCAACATCGCCGTTCTGTACGGCAGAGACTGCGAATATTTTAATTAACAATTGGTGTTTCCCTTCTGTGGACAGAGCGAATAACATAGTCCAAGGGAATCTCGTATTTTAAGCTCATAATCGGGCACAACACCGCTGTTTATGCTTCATCTAGACCAGGGGTCACCAAACTACGGCCCGTGGGCCGGATCCGGCCCGCGACGTCATTTCATCCGGCCCGCGACTGTACTCCAACTTGCTTGATATAACGTATAAAACACGAGACGTTGATGATACAATTTAAATGTAAATATTATGTTTAGAATAATAGAGATCTTCACACGTGCGGAGACTCCTGGCTGCTCTAGGCTGTTTATTTATGCGGACCCTATTTATATATTTTGCAAACCTTATTATGAGATATATTCTATTACCAAATGAAGCCGCCTGCCGCGGCTCTACAAGAGTATGGAGTAGCATATCCCTTGATACTCTGGTAAAAATGCATAGGATGCTTGGATGTTGTGTTGGCGTGCCTATAAGAGCCCAGTCACGCCATGTTTCCGCCTCTTTGGCCTTGAGAACAACTGAGGCCGAAGAGATGCTGATGTCTAATTTTCAGCAGAGGGTTTGAACTCATCCCTCTGAGCCACTACCCAGCAGATGGGCGAGCGTGCCTCAGGCACGGCCGAGCGTGGCCACTGTTTTTCCAGACCGCAGTTAAGAAGGCAGACAGGCCCTGTGAAGATCCAAAAGATCCAAAAGGATCTTGATTGTGTATTGACGATTATCTGCTGCGGTGTGAGTTTTGAATTAACCTTCATAGTTTAAATAGGAACATAGGAATAGAATCGCTATGTCTGTGCCCGAGAACAATAATGGAGGGGTATATGCCTGGGAAGAGAGGAAGAATTATGCCAAAGAGAAGATGGGTGCAGGATGTGGCGGATGATCTCAAGATGGGTGTATCTGATGCGGGACATCTTGCTTATGATCGAGAGGTTTTCCGGAAGGTTATTATGGGAACAAGGTTCTGCAAAGGACATGCTACCGAATGAATGATCTTTGTTCCATCTTGTTGTCTGATAATTGCTGGTGTTTTTATCAGACTACAGTTACAGTGTTGCACGACTACCCATGCTGTGATGGAAGATCAATCAATCAATCAATCATGTGCCATGCCGGAAAGCGTGGGCGGTCATGACTCGCCATTTCACTCGATCACCAGTGTCGTGGATCAGCTCAGTGTTCCTGTCTCGTCCATGCCATATGGCCAAGCCATCCAGGTATTTTCCTCTCAGTCTTCCTCTTGGTCTGTTCCCTTCGATCTTGCCAGTTGTCACCAAAGTTCTCAATTCCTTTTCTTCTCATAACAGGTCCAAAATTTTTTACTGTCTACGTCTAATTTCTCTAATCAGTTTACGATGTTCATTTGTCTCTGTAGTACTTGGTCATTTAGTTTTTCTGTCTGTCCATGGTATTCTTTGCATTTTCCTCAGAAACCACATTTCTGCAGCCATCAGATGTTTTTCAGCTTGACTGCTCATTGTTCAAGTTTCACATCCATACAAAAGAACAGGCTCTATGTATCCCCTCAACACTCTTTTTCTCGTTTCAATTGACATCTTTTTATTAGTCAGAATGTTTTTCATCTGGCTAAAGGCTACTTTCGCCATGGCGAATCTTGTTCTAATCTCTTCAAGGCATCTCCCATCAGATGTTATGACTGTTCCAAGATAATTGTACCGATTCACATGTTGAAGAATATTTCCATTTACTTGTATATTACATTGTGGCACTTCTTCCTTCCTAGTGACGACCATAACCTGAGTCTTTTTACAATTTAATTCTAACCCCAGTTGCTCACTGTGTACAACAACCGCATCTACTAATTGTTGCAGGTCCTGCGCATTGTCTGCAATTAATACTTTATCATCTGCATATCTAATGTTAGTGATGTTTCGTCCTCCAATGCTGATTCCATTTATATCCTCTACATTTCTGAAAATATTTTCACTGTATAGGGACAAAAAATTTGGAGACATCTCACATCCCTGCCTAACACCTCTCTTAATTGGCTGATACTGTCCCACTTCATTATCAATCCTTATTGCAGCTTGTTGTTTCCAATATATGTTTTTTATAAGTCTAATGTCTTTCCCATCAATTTGTAGATCTGAAAGCATATCCACCATGTTGATGGAAGATCACTGGTATTGTATTAGATGACTACCCATGCTGTGATGGAAAATCACTGGCACTGTGAAGGATGATCATGTGTACGTTTATTCATGGGGATGCCTAATTTGTTATTGCATCTAATCATGAATTTTATTTATTTGTACATTGGCATTATTAATCAGATGTTGTTGTATCTTTTCAATTACATTATTCTGATTCCCTGTACACGGACCTGAATTTCTTCTGATATTTCTCAATCTTTTCTTTTCTTGTTAGCCTTAGAAATAGAATGAGATTCTCTCTGTCTTCTTATTCCTCTCTTCTTCTACGGCCCATGAGCAGTCGGCGTTGTGCTATTATCTCTATCATCTCTGTGCGGTTACACAAAGGTACCTATAAATTGTATATGTACCTTTGATGAGCCGTAGCTTCACCAGTGATCCCTAGTCCTCTGCTTTTCTTCTGTTTCAATAGGATTTTAATTATGTTTCTAATTTAATGTCTTTTTTTCATTTTCAGATCCCGTGTACTTCACCCTTAATTATGGCTACTAGGAAAACAAAAGTGAACGCCGAGTGTCGATTATTCAATGAGGAATGGGGAGTAAAGTACTTCTTTGTGGAAACAAAGGACCAGAAAATCAATTGCGTAATATGCAGCGAAAGTGTTGCCGTTTTAAAAGAGTACAATCTTCGGCGTCACTACGAAACAAAACATCTATCAACATAATTAAAAGTTTTCTGGAAAGTTACGCTCTGGGAAATATGAGTCCATTAAACGTGGTTTTGAAACACAAAGAAATCTCTTCACGAGAAAATTTGCTGAAAATGAATCTGTCACTCGTACAAGTTACAAAACAGTGCATAAGATGGCAGAACGAGGAAAGCCGTTTACTGATGACAACTTCATCAAAGAGTGTATGATCGAAGCAGAAAATGACTTGTGCCCTGAGAAAGCCGATTTGTTTGGAACTATCAGCCTTTCGGCAAGTTCAGTTGTGCGGAGAACAGAAGAACTTGGAGAGAACATAGTGCTACAGATACGCGAGAAAGGATCTTGTTGTGGTATTCTATGGCGCTGAATGAGTTTACTGATCTCTCGAGTACGTCACAACTTCTCGTATTCATTCGTGGTGTCAATTTGGACTTTTAGATAACGGAAAAGTTGGCGTCCGTTTGCAGCATGCATGGAACAACAACTGGGAAAGACATTTTCGTGGAAGTGCAAACAATTTTGCAAGACTATAATCTTCAGCGGAATCAGCTTCGAGGTGTTACATTTAATGGAGGAAAATAAACATAGCTGGAGTGAGGAAGGGTCTGGTGGGGCAGATCAGGACTCAGGTGGAAGATTTTCAAATTCCGGGCGCTCTGTTCATACACTGCATCATACATCAGCAAGTACTCTGTGGGAAGACTTAGATATTTATTGTGTACTGAAACCAGTCGTTTCTGCTGTGAACTTCATTCGGGAACTTGCACTCAATCACAGTCAGTTCCAGGCTTTTCTTGAATATATTGATTCTGAATTCTGTGACTTGCGTTATCACACATCAATCAGGTGGCTCAGCTGCGGTAAAGTCCTGCTTCATTTTTGCAAGCTCCAAAACTAAATAGATGTTTTCCTCACTGAAAAAGACAGATCTGATTCACAGCTGTCAGATCCTACCTGGCTGTAAAAGTTGTCATTTTTGGTCGATATGAACTGAACTTGAAACTTCAGGGAAAGGTTTACCTCATCTGTGATCTCTACAGAACCATCAAAGGGTTCCGGAGAACCCTGTCATTGTTGGAAGCACAAATGGAAGGAGAAAACCTTTCTCATTTTCACTGTTTCAAAGAGTTTGGAGAGATTTTCATATCTTGACAGAATTGAGAGTGACATTCTTCTGTTCCTGATTCCGTTTGATTGTAACCTTGATGGTGTACCAGTTGAACTACAATTGGAGCTCATTTGCAAGCAAATGACTTGTTGAAAGAGAAGCACAAAGAAGGAAAACTTGTTGAATTGTACTGCTGCTTACCTGATGCTGAGTTTCCGAAACTGAGGAAATTTGCAGCTGGTATGGCATCATTGTATGGAACAACTTATGTCTGTGAGCAAACATTTTTTTAAAAATGAAGTCTGTGAAGTCACCACATCGAACGCGATTGACTGATGAACATTTGAAAGCAATTCTCTTGATTGGATGCAGCAATTCCAAACCAAACATTGATGGTATTTTGAAAGCCACACGTCAGTTTCACAAATCTTTCTAACCTCTTTTGCAGCTTAGTTTGTGAGATTCGGATATGTGCACATTAGGTCTGATGTAACTATCTTTTTGCTAACGTCGCCTTCTTTGATAACTTTGTTTGCTTACTTGCTTGCTTGTGTACGTTGGCTTGAGCTCCAACGCGAAGTCCTGTATGTCGGATGAAGGCATCCTGTTGTCCAACATCAGTGTGATGTCATACAGGACCTGAGTTTTGCGTGAGTATCCGTTGTCCCATGTCTGGCTTATTGGTGTGCAGACTGGTGGTTCCTCGCCATACAGGCAGACACTCTCCGACTTCGGAGGAATCGGCGATCCTACTGACTTTAGCCAGGACCCCGAAGGGACCTGTTGCCCAGGACGCTCGACGAGGACGCGTCAATAGGTCTTGGCCAGTATATAACCCGGCCCTGGTGCCTTGGAAACACCTCTGCGTCCCATAACTTTGTTTAATAAATAAATGTGTTGGTTGTCTTTGTTTTTTTTTTTTTTTTAAAGTTTTTGGTGTGCATTGCACGCCCTTCCTATGATTAACTTAGTTTTTCGTCTTTTTTCCTCAAAGCTTTCGTTCTAGCTTGCAATTATTGTTAAAGTTAGCTGTATATCCTTACAGGACGTTTGCAGTCAACACCTACATTGTTTTCTTATGTTGATGTCTTGGCAAGTTTACGTTCAGTAATTTACTATTGCTTTCTGAACGACCGGCACCCATAACATAGCACAAAAACAAGTGCAACGTTATCTGCTGCCAAATCGCGCGCAGCTGTGTTTCGAACGCGGTTATACCGGATTAACCCCCAACCCGCGGGCG
>JACEFZ010024229.1:0-30000 GCA_014155875.1 Cepaea nemoralis | reverse complement strand
CCAATACTTTTTGTCAACTTCTGAACGACATGAAGCATTTATGGGCAGTTCCCGAGAGTTGTAATTTCGGTGATAGTTGACACATTCTGACAAATAATGGATTAATATGATTCATGAATAAATATAATTTCCCATAGATCTATACTGTAGTGTCTTTCATTTTCCTTTCGTCAGTTTGTGTGTCAGTTCACTGTACACACCTTAGCCTAAAATGACAGATCATGCAGGAAAGCAGAGCAGACAGATTAGCTAGTACAGTGGTTCTCAACCTGTTTTGGCCCTTTCACCCTTCCACCATATGTTCAAAATGTCACTCCCCCACCCCTTTTCCAAAATGTCATCCCACCCCCTTTTACACCCCCCCCCCCACACACACACACACACAAGAGAGCAACTGAAAACCACAAGCTAGTAGTTAGTCAACAGATCATTCTCATTGCACACAGAAATATAAAAGATGAAATCCCGTCATCAGCTCCTCCCTCGATGTGTAGGGATTGACGAATCAATTTCTCTACTGGGTGACGGTTCTTATTCGGCTCGCAGAATGCTTCGATTGCGTTTGAAATCAAGCGTAGTCCATTATCTTCTTGTAGTTGCCACCTCTGAGTAATGAACGGGACTGATTTTGCGTGTGGCCTTTACCAATGTCCCTCGCCATAAGGGGAAACCATTCCGACTTCTGAGGTGCTTGTAACTTAGTTCTCAATTCAAGGACCAGAAGTCAAAATTGTAGTCCAGCTGGCTGGTGAAGGGGTTGAACGCGCTACCTCGACATCAACAAACCGTGTCAACGGCTTGATCCATTCGGCCATTTTGATCCTTATATTTGAACTTGATATTCTTGAAGTCTGGTCAAAGCTACAGAAACACATATACCCCATGAGTCATTTACTGCACTGCCTACTTGGGGAGGTTCGGCATGCCAGCCTTGTCTATCGCTCCTCAGCTCCTCACAGCCGCCAAGCCGCAAGCCTATCTGCTCTTTAGTTTTGAAGTATTTGACAGCTTTATCTGCGTCAAAAACCCAACTGGTCTCTGCTCAATCATCATCACCATGCGCCAAGGCAATCAGCGTGGGCGGTCATGTTTCGCCATCTCACATGATCACCAGAGACGTGGATCAGCTTCCGTGTTCTTGTCAGGACCATGCCTCGTGGTCAAGTCATTCAGATAGATGTGACTTAATTTTCTTCTCTGCCTTCCTCTTGTTCTTTCCCCCTCAATCTTGCCAGTTATTACCAAGTTCTCCAGCTTGTTTCTTCTCATAACGTCTCTAAAAATGTTGACTGGCCGCGTCTAGTTTCTCTATTTCTCTAATCTGTTTTCATCTGCCCCATGTAGGACTTGCTCATTTGTTTTTTTTTTTCTGCCTGTCCATAATATTCTTTGCATTTTACTCAGAAACCACATCTCCACTGCCATTAGATACTTTTCGTCTTGTCTGCTCATTGTCCACGACTCACATCCATACAAAAGTACAGGTTCTATGTAACACTTCAACTCTCTTTTTCTCGTTGCATGTGACATCCGTTTATTGGTCAGTGTATTTTCCATCTTGCAAAAGGCTACCTTCGCCATGGCCATTCTTATTCTAACCTCTTCAAGACAGCTCCCATCAGATGTTATGACTTTTCTAAGACAGTTGTTCATATTCATTTCTTTAATAATATTCTCATTTACAAGTATATTACATTTTGGTATTTCTTTCTTCCTGGTGAAGACCATAACCTTATAACTTAATTCTACCCCTATTTGTCCAATGTGTACAATAACCGCACCTACTAAACTTGCAGATCTTGTTCATTGTCTAAAATCAATATTAATATAGAATGTATATACATGTACACACAGTTGGAATAGCGTCGACAAATTGTCACATTATGCAATCCCTAATTTATGCAGAAAGGAAGCAATGCAATTACAAAGTCCAAGAATTCTCCTCACAAAAATACTTTCATCAGAAAATTTTAATAACTGTATTCCTGTGTCTAATTATGTCCGGGCCATTTAACACGAGAGCCCTGTCTGCACACGTAAGACGATTTTTGGAAAATGTTAATATTTGAAATTATTTTTAGACGTGGGGAATATTTAGGCAAAGAAATTTGTTTTGCTTGGATTTATCCTGCATAAACAAACTTGGAGGGAGTCTACACGAGCTGTGATCATTTGTATGCAGTGGCGGACTGGCTAGAGTGTCAGGTTGCCCGATGGCAAGTAGGGTCCTCTGGACCCTTGTTGAAGTGGACTCCCTTAAACATTAGACAATGTGTTAAATATGTTAATATCCTGTTTGTATAATTGTCTCCTGGCAAACAATATTTGTAGACACAGTCCGACACTGTATGTATGTATATGTGTGTGTGTCTCAGTGTGTGTCTCTGTCAGTGTATGCATGTGTGTCTGTACGTTTGTGTGTATGTTTGCAAGTATATCTGGGTATGTGTGCATTTCCTTGCTTCTGACCTCATCGTGGTAGAAGGGCGCGTGTGCCCTAATGATCGAAATGATTTGCCGAATGTAGAGTAGCTGCTGCAATACCTCCCATTTCCAAAAGGTAAGACACACGAAGTAAGACACAACAACAACCTTGCAGGCTGAATGGAAAGTCTAAAGTCAGTAAGGAAAGGTCTATTTAACATTATTATTCGACATATGGTGTTTGACCCAATATTTCTACAGATCAATGTCATCAAAGATCGTGTCAGTATCACACCGATCGCCATTTATTCCAAAGTAATTTCCTGGTGTCCATTTTTGCCTGAATCGACTGCGGAGCCAAGGCCAATTTTAAAATTTCGTCTGTTTCGGATTCCAACCAATGATCACCGGGCCGACAGGCGAGAACTACCCGCTACCATGGCTTCCTAAAGCTAAGGCAAACCTCCAAAGTAAGGCTTAAAAATCGCGTGTACTAATAAACTTGCGCGATAAACCAATCGGGCGTAACTCACCTTATGATGACGAAATACACTGAAACAGTTTGCCCTAGATAATTTCTGCTAACTCAGAACGCTGTTACGTCACACAATATTGGCACAGAATCAACATGGCCGTTACGTGTAAGCTTTTCCGGCCTAGTTGTACAGTTAATCCAGACAAAATAACTGTAGATGGCAGGCTTCCATTATCACTCCACGGTAGTTAGGTCACGCTTGGTCTGTGTTAGGCTTCACTGTGTATTTCTTGTGCGGAAACATAGGCACACGTCTGTTTGTCGTGGGTGATTGGTTTCTACTTTTAGATTTAATTATTTGGAGGTGTACAGTAGTAGTGTTTCTATAATGACCTGTTTTAGTAAATGGCTGCCAAATATATGAATTACGTTCGACGTCACACGACAGACACTAATTATCGGTTCTAAACGAAGTAAATGAAACATTAGATAAGAAAAAGAAAAACGGCAGTTAAATGTAACTACAGACATTTTCTGCGCGGTTTGACTGCACTCTCGGAAGTCAGAGTTCTTCACTGATATTCGAGAAAGAATGTGTCCGTTTAGCTTGTGAAAAAGTGGTCATGTTTTTATGATGTGTAGAGTGAAGTGTCAGAGTAACTAACAACGAATGCCTGCAAGGTGCTAATGAAACAAGAATATTATGTACAACTAAAGAAAGAGACAAGCATTCCATGGTCATGTAATGAGAAGATAGACAGTACGGAATATCGTGACAACTGGAAAGACAAGTGGGACAAGAAGCAGAGGCAGACCAAGAGAAATGATGCTGTATGGTCTGAGACGGTAGTATGAAGGAATATTAACATAATTGATCCAAAACGCCAAAAACCGAGATCTGCTAAAAAACATTGACGCTTATGCCAGCTGGCATAACCGTGATGGTAATCAGAGGGAAGCTAAATTTCTAGCATCTGGGAGTCGGGGTAGTGCCTTAGCTAGCAAGCTTGCCTGTCTGTCCGGTGTTCAAATCCCCATGGAGTTGGATTTTAAATCTGATCAGGGCTCACAAGGCGACATCGTTTACAATGGGTACCAGAAAATGTAACGGGAAATAAAGGCGTCCGCTGCGATGTTGACCACTCATCTATCGAGTGGTCTATCAAATATGGCGCTAACACCATATGGCCAAATCGCGACCCTGCGAGAACAAGAGTATCTTCCTTAATTGCTTTATAGAATCTTATATTTATCAGATGATAACATTGCGCTGCAATTGATCCCCGGCAAATTGTTCCCCCTGCCGTTACGATACACGTAAGTAATAAGATTTTTTTTTAAAATTCGCATATCCTTTTACAGGACATCGCTGTCAACAGCAGCATCTTTCAGCTGTCTGTTGATTTCTTGGCAAGATTACGCTTTGTAGTTTGCCATTGCTTTCTGAGCGGCCGGCTCAGTTATCCCGCAAGTCGCCAGCGGGAGACGAACCGCTCCCAGTTCTCGCCCGCTACGAGACTCTGCGTGATAAACGGGATTACGGAGAAAGTGGTGTAACCCCTCGGCCAGAGAGGCCGGCAAGTAAGAAGATAGAGAACCCTTTATTCGCGCTATAGGGTGCTTTTAGCATACGGCACCAGGCCATATTTTCATAGACACTCGGTTTAGTAATCCTCCTTTCACTCTAGGTTTTTTACTTTTTCTTTCGTATCGGCTTTAGAAGGTCGTTTACCAGTTGGATATTCACTGCTTGTCTGCACGGTGAAGAGGAACAGTCGAACGAACCTACGAACAAAATTTATTTTCAAAGGGTTAAGTATTGGGCACGCAGGCCCGTCTGACATTCTGCCCTTTAAAGGAAGCCGCGGTAGCACAGTGGTTGACACGATTTCCTTCCAGGATGGTGGTCTTGTGTTCGTAACCCCTTAATGGCAGGCTTTTAAAAATAGACCTGGGCTACAACTTGATCAATCCTCATATGTGCACCATGAGAGGCGTGATTTGAGCCCATCACCCGTCAAGTACAGCTGGGTTTATACACATATGGGACTAGCACCAAATACCAAACCCGCATCAAAGCGTGCAGAAGGACCCATTAGTTCACGTAATTTACATGCGAGGGAAACCACGTTAATCTATGCGGTCTGATATGTTGCTGTATTTATCTATACATAACTTTGATTCGAATTCATTCTGTATTATTCACCAATAGTTGATCAGGTACTGTTTTTACGAGCGGGCTTCAAATGACAACCTTGAAAGTGTGATAGAAATTACAATAACCATGCCATTGTCTTGAGACCTGTCAATATTGTTAATGATTTCAAGCGTGTCAAGATGTGCAGACAAACACGGCGACGTCATAACGACAGTTTAGAGATGACCTCTCCACTTTTAACATGCACCAAAGAGGAGCAGCGTTCTGTTATCCATTAAAAAAAAAATAGTGAACGGGTGAAACCTACATAAATTCATCGGCGAATGAAGGTCCAGTATATTGATGCATGCTTATCAGTCCAGCAAGTGTATGAGTGAAGTAGCAAGTTACAAAACGGCGTGACTTCTGTGACAGACTGTTCACGACCGGGTCAGGCACACCAAGTAGTAACTCCATAGTGGATGTTTCTACAGTAATCCAAGCACTTATCGGCCCTTGAGGACTTGCACTGAACGCACTGTTGACTACATCGAAAAATGAAACATTTCTCTTTACTTTTTTAGAATATATTCACCCAAAAATGTAATAATTACAGTTTTCACGTGAAGCCCCCTCGTAGAAATAAACTGATTCCACTAATCTAAAATTCTTCAGTCTTAGACAGTTATTATTGTATACGAGAATTTAGAATTTGAGAATGCAAAGAATGCCATGAACAGACAGAACAAACAATGATCAAGCCCTACAAGAAACAAATGAAAATCGTAAACTGATTAGAGAAATTAGTTGTAGAAGTCAAAATTTTGGGTATGTTATAAGAAGAAATAAATTGGAGAACTTGGTGACAACTAGTAAGATCGAAGGGAAGACAACAAAGGGAAGACAGAGAAGTAAATGCCTGGATGACTTGGCCCCGTATCATGGTCGAGACAAGAACACCGAGCTAATTCACAACTCTGGTCATCGAGTGAAATGGCGGATTATGACCGCACAAGCTTATCGGCATGGCACATGATAGATGGATGGATTTTAAAACACTATTTGCCATGTCTAGAATGATAGAAAACAATTAGGTACGTGCAACTTCTGCGAAACAGTAAAAAATATTAAATACACACACAGTACATACAGTACACACAGTAAAACTGTAAACACACAGTACACACAGTATTGGCAGGAGTCACACATATCTAACTGTTTGTATTTCCTATTGTTATATCCTGTTGCAGCTGCTACTTATCTACAATGCGAGACTTGGGTGTAAGAATTGGCACGACCAAATACCAGAGGAAGATCTGGAGAGTGAGGAGCTCCCCATCCATCACAGAACTGGCATTATTTGCCACCGTACGCCGCTGAATATGTTGGGAAAAGGGTGGGGGGGGGGAGAGAATCTGAGCACCTATGGATATAGATGGAGTGCAAGGATCATACCCCAACAGATCACTCACTCACCACTAATCCACCTACTCATACCCATTCACCCACTCATTTACTAACTCCTCACTCACTCTTTGCCACGCCAAGGGTCACGGTTCAATCCCCAGCCGAGGCAGGGTTGTTTTCTCGACCATTAGTTTTCTTATGTCGACCCAGCCTCATACAAATGAATATTAGAAACATTATTTAATCTTCTTAGGTTTGCTTGGGAATGAAAGGGGGTGAGGAAGGAAACTGTCCACCCCCCCCCCCCCCCCCTCATATATTGCGGCTTAGAATACGCGAAGGCCAATCACCTCGCACACCACGGCATTACCTGTCATAGGTCCACCTCTGCTTTTCAGTGCCAATAATAAATTAGAATTAAATTCTAAGAAAACAGAAATTATTATCATCACCAAGGAAAACGAAATACCGCAAAGTAACATTCAAATAAATGGCATACTTTCTTAAACAGTCGAATCTGTACAATTATTTCGTATCATTTGGAAGAATCCTAGTAGAGGTTAGAACAACAATCGCCATTGCAAAAATAGCCCTTTGCAAGATGGAAAAATACTCATCACTAAATAGATGTCAACTGCAGTGGGGGAAAACGTTTAACTGCTGTATAAAAGCTACATGCTTGTATGCATGTAAAGCATGGACAATAAGCAGACATCGAAACATAATGGCAGCGGAAATGCGGTTTCTGAGGTAAATGCGAAGAATACCACTGACGGACAAAAACACCAATGAGCAAGTCCTTCGAGAAACTGATGAAAGCCGCAAACTGATTATAGTAATTAGACTTCGACAAAGATTAATTTTCATATTTGTAAGAGTAGGAATTGACAGCACGAATAAATCAAATATATGTTTTGAAAAATATTACTTGTTATGTAATTTTCAAATCTTCTAGGTACAGTAGCATTCAGGTTTCAAGAATGTACTACAAGAGACAAATGAAAATCGTAGATTGATTAGAGAAATTAGACGTAGAGAGTCAAAATTTTTTGGACATGTTATGAGAAGAAATGGACTGGAGAACTTAGTGACAGCTGGCAAGATCGAAGGGAACAGACCAAGAGGAAGACCGAGAGGAAAATACCTGGATGGCTTGGCCACATGGCATGGACGAGACAGGAACACTGAGCTGATCCACGACTCTGGTGATCGAGTGAAATGGCGAATCATGACCGCCCACGCTTTCCGGCATGGCACATGATTGATTGATTGATTGAAAAGTAAAAAAAAAATCAAACAAAATCACAATGCATATTGTATCGAATATAAAACATGCTGCTGTTTTGTTTTCAGTATTGCTTCTCATTCTATCATTTCATTAAGATAATTTTCCAAATAGTAATTACAATACATAGAGGTCTGTTTACTTGTGTTTGCAAGGATTTCTATGATGTATTGCTCAATCCTTCTTGTCTATATTTAGCATGTATTTTCTTGTCCCCGAAGCATTGCAATCTCTTCATATATTTTATATATGTCAATCTTTGTTGTGCTTTGTGTAAGTAGTCGTGCACTCTGTGAATGGCACAAATCACTTGTAATCTAGGTATTTATGATGTACTGCTAAATTCTGCTGTATTTTATGGCTGTGTGTATTTAGCATGTGTTCCACTTGTTACATTCATTACGTTGGTTCATATATTCTATACATGATATTCTTTGTTGTAAGTTATGAGTTATGAACCAAGAACCGACATCACTGCACTCAGGAAATTCCCACACGCGCTCCATTCCCTCGTTCAACAGGCAGCGAAGAGTCATACTATTAATCATTCCGACCGCCGTCTGATTGAAAGTTCTTCTGGTCTTCCATCTCAGTTTTGAGATTCACCCAGAACTCCTGCCTATCACCCGCCATATCATTCTCTCCACATACTGGTTCTCAGTTTGCTGTAAAAAAAAACAAAAAAAAACAAAATACAACCTTAGTTGCGTATTCTTTACAGAACGTAGCAGTCAACATCAGCATTTTTTGGCTGTTCGTGATTTCTTGGGAAGTTTATGTTCAGTAGTTTGCCATTGATTTCTGAACGACCGGCACAATACCATTTCATAAAGAACCAACTTTGTTGGTTTGTTGTAAGTGAAGTGAATAAAGTTCACCTTTAAACGATTTAAGGTGTATTATTGGCCATATGGTTCTAGACTCTGCATCTTTACAGACCAATTTAGGTCGGCGTGGCCGAGAGGGTTAACACACTTGCACTTAAATTTAAGCCACTGACTGCGGCTTATTGGGTTCATTCCATACGCCTGCCAATAGGATTTAAATGTTGACTTCAAGACTTTGGGACGTAAAGTGCGAGTACCTCAGAAGTCGGAAAGTGTTGGCGTGATGGAGAGGAACACTGGTACAAGAGGGAAAATTAGCCAACATGTAAAATCAGTCCAAGGCATGTACTAGTAGTAGCAGATGCTAGTAGCAGTAGTTGTAGCAAGTATGAACTAGCAGATGCTAGTAGCAGTAATTGTAGCAAGTGTGAACTAGCAGATGCTAGTAGCAGTAGTTGTAGCAAGTGTGAACTAGCAGATGCTAGTAGCAGTAGTTGTAGCAAGTGTGAACTAGCAGATGCTAGTAGCAGTAGTTGTAGCAAGTGTGAACTAGCAGATGCTAGTAGCAGTAGTTGTAGCAAGTGTGAACTAGCAGATGCTAGTAGCAGTAGTTGTAGCAAGTGTGAACTAGCAGATGCTAGTAGCAGTAGTTGTAGCAAGTGTGAACTAGCAGATGCTAGTAGCAGTAGTTGTAGCAAGTGTGAACTAGCAGATGCTAGTAGCAGTAGTTGTAGCAAGTGTGAACTAGCAGATGCTAGTAGCAGTAGTTGTAGCAAGTGTGAACTAGCAGATGCTAGTAGCAGTAGTTGTAGCAAGTGTGAACTAGCAGATGCTAGTAGCAGTAGTTGTAGCAAGTGTGAACTAGCAGATGCTAGTAGCAGTAGTTGTAGCAAGTGTGAACTAGCAGATGCTAGTAGCAGTAGTTTGTAGCAAGTAGGAACTAGCAGATGCTAGTAGCAGTAATTGTAGCAAGTGTGAACTAGCAGATGCTAGTAGCAGTAGTTGTAGCAAGTGTGAACTAGCAGATGCTAGTAGCAGTAGTTGTAGCAAGTGTGAACTAGCAGATGCTAGTAGCAGTAGTTGTAGCAAGTGTGAACTAGCAGATGCTAGTAGCAGTAGTTGTAGCAAGTGTGAACTAGCAGATGCTAGTAGCAGTAGTTGTAGCAAGTGTGAACTAGCAGATGCTAGTAGCAGTAGTTGTAGCAAGTGTGAACTAGCAGATGCTAGTAGCAGTAGTTGTAGCAAGTAGGAACTAGCAGATGCTAGTAGCAGTAATTGTAGCAAGTGTGAACTAGCAGATGCTAGTAGCAGTAGTTGTAGCAAGTGTGAACTAGCAGATGCTAGTAGCAGTAGTTGTAGCAAGTGTGAACTAGCAGATGCTAGTAGCAGTAGTTGTAGCAAGTGTGAACTAGCAGATGCTAGTTGCAGTAGTTGTAGCAAGTGTGAACTAGCAGATGCTAGTAGCAGTAGTTGTAGCAAGTATGAACTAGCAGATGCTAGTAGCAGTAATTGTAGCAAGTGTGAACTAGCAGATGCTAGTAGCAGTAGTTGTAGCAAGTGTGAACTAGCAGATGCTAGTAGCAGTAGTTGTAGCAAGTGTGAACTAGCAGATGCTAGTAGCAGTAGTTGTAGCAAGTATGAACTAGCAGATGCTAGTAGCAGTAATTGTAGCAAGTGTGAACTAGCAGATGCTAGTAGCAGTAGTTGTAGCAAGTGTGAACTAGCAGATGCTAGTAGCAGTAGTTGTAGCAAGTGTGAACTAGCAGATGCTAGTAGCAGTAGTTGTAGCAAGTGGGAACTAGCAGATGCTAGTAGCAGTAGTTGTAGCAAGTATGTGAACTAGCAGATGCTAGTAGCAGTAGTTGTAGTAAGTATGTGAACTAGCAGATGCTAGTAGCAGTAGTTGTAGCAAGTATGTGAACTAGCAGATGCTAGTAGCAGTAGTTGTAGCAAGTGGGAACTAGCAGATGCTAGTAGCAGTAGTTGTAGCAAGTATGTGAACTAGCAGATGCTAGTAGCAGTAGTTGTAGCAAGTATGTGAACTAGCAGATGCTAGTAGCAGTAATTGTAGCAAGTATGTGAACTAGCAGATGGTAGTAGCAGTAGTTGTAGCAAGTGTGAACTAGCAGATGCTAGTAGCAGTAGTTGTAGCAAGTGTGAACTAGCAGATGCTAGTAGCAGTAGCTGTAGCAAGTGTGAACTAGCAGATGCTAGTAGCAGTAGTTGTAGCAAGTATGGACTAGCAGATGCTAGTAGCAGTAGTTGTAGCAAGTGTGAACTAGCAGATGCTAGTAGCAGTAGCTGTAGCAAGTGTGAACTAGCAGATGCTAGTAGCAGTAGTTGTAGCAAGTGTGAACTAGCAGATGCTAGTAGCAGTAGTTGTAGCAAGTATGGACTAGCAGATGCTAGTAGCAGTAGTTGTAGCAAGTGTGAACTAGCAGATGCTAGTAGCAGTAGTTGTAGCAAGTGTGAACTAGCAGATGCTACTAGCAGTAGTTGTAGCAAGTGTGAACTAGCAGATGCTACTAGCAGTAGTTGTAGCAAGTGTGAACTACACTTGAGGACATAGCGATCGATCACAAGACCACAAATCGAGGCTTCAGTGATGATGAGGTCAGCATAATGCCGGCCGCCTTCAGTTAACAAGACATGGCCTGATACAATTTAATGCTCTGTTGTACTTTAAGTACACCCTCTGATACCACGTGTAATCATTGCAAGACGGCTTTACGAAATCTACGACCCTGTGGCAGATTGGGTTACGAATGCAAATACAGCTGCGGGGGATTTGGAAGCAGACCGCCTTGCGTTGGTTTCCCATATAAAAGTATTAGTGCCGGACGTTCAGAAAGTAGTGACTAACTACTGAACGTAAACTTGCCAAGAAATCACTAACGGTAAACAAATTATGGGGTTGACTGCAACGTCATGTAAAGGATATGCAACTAACTCTTCTCACACGAAATCTCTATAGTATACTGTATTGGCCTTCTAATCGTGCAACAATTCCACACAAAAATAAGTGGCCGTAGAATGTCTACAATACAAAACACTAATAGATAACAGGTTAACAATATGTGTTTAGGCATAGACAGCAGACTGGAACGACTACATATCCTACCGCCCACTTGTACATTAAACAGAGGAAGCAAGTGTAATTAATGCTAGCGTGTTTGCTCACGAGGTCTATCAACTCTTTCATGAACGTATACAGACATGCTGTTAGATCGATCCAGTGCATGCTCACAATCGAATACATTTTCATTTTATGCAGCATCAACGTTTGACTTTAAATTAAGCCTATATCATCACCGTGATACGTACATCACGTTTTTTAGGGAAAAGAAGTTACGCTATGCGGTGAATGGGCGTAGTAACAAAGTTGTATCAGTCCTGGTCTAATACATCAGTCATTTCTACCACCTAATATCTTCAGTGTATGTACCATTGGCATTGCTTGAGAGTAAATAGCCGGCAGAGGTAGGATATTGTCCTGTCCTGATGGTGTTCTTGTATCAATCAATAAATCATGTGCCATACCGGAAAGCGTGGGCGGCTATGACTCGCCATTTCACTCGATCACCAGCGTCGTGGATCGGCTCAGTGTTCCTGTCTCGTCCATGCCATGTGGCCAAGCCATCCAGGTATTTTCCTCTCGGTCTTCCTCTTGGTCTGTTCCCTTCGATCTTGCCAGTTGTCAGTAAGTTCTCCAATCCATTTCTTCTTATAACATGTCCAAAAATTTGTGACTGTCTACGTCTAATTTCTCTAATCAATTTACGATTTTCATTTGTCTCCTGTTCTTGTATACCGACCAGAAAAAGACCTACAATGTGAACCGAACCATGGCGGATAAGTGAATGGCGTGATCCCTCTAGTAACCTGTTCAACTTGTATATACTAATCATGAAGTTGCTTTCAGATCTACAAATTGATGGGAAAGACTTAGACTTATATTAAACATATTCTGGAAACAACAAGCTGCCATAAATATTGATAATGTCTGATAAGTCATGCTAGAAAAATCCTCTTGTAAATCATCATGAAGAGGATTTAAATATAATAAACTATAATACGAATTACACGAAGGACAGGCTGGTTTCAGACAGGAAATCCAGCGATAATTTCTTTAACATGAGAACCATCTTTAAGAAATGCAGGGGATTTAGGTCTTCATACTTGCTTCATAGACTACTGCGTTCAACATAAAAAGTTGTGGGACATCATGGATGAAACATCAAACTGGTGTGATGTGTAAAAAGGGAGTAATACAGGGCTCCATTCCCTCTCCATGCCTATACAACATATATACAAAACATGTAATGAGAAATGTCAAAAATGATAAGACCAGGGATAATTTTGGTACATTTATAACTGGTGGAGATCAAATCCCAGAACATAGATACGCAGATGGCACAGTTATCCTCTGAAAAAGATCAGACGAGCCTGCTTGTGAAACAAGAGAAGAAGATGTGGAGTAGGAAGAAGAAACAGCAGAAACAGAAGAAGAAAACACAAAAACGGAAGAAGCAGAAGAAAAAGAAACAGAAAAAGAAGAAGCAGAAGTAGAAGAACGAACGAACGAACGAACGAACGAACAAACTCTTCAGATGAAGAAGAAGTAGATCAGTAGCAAAGAAAAAAATAGAAAATAAAAGAAGCTGCAGACGAAGATGCAGGAGCACAAGAAACAGATGTTGAAGTAGGAGGAGGATAAGGAGGATTAGGAGGCACTAAAATATTATGAAAAAAGAGGAAGCGAAAGCAGAAGCACAGAAAGAGGAATAAGGAGAGTAAAGAGCAGGACGATTTGAGAAGAACAGGAAAGGCTGATGAAAGACCTTGAAAGAAGAGCGAAAAAACAGGCAAGAATGATAAAAAACAGATCCTGTTTCATTCTGATGTTTTTATGGCTCGTTCTAATTTTCTCATATGGACATTGATTGTTGGCACATACTCATTTGACCTTCCAGAAATCTCTACTCTTGTCGCTACATAGAAACATCTTTGCTGCTCCTTGTGATATTTGATTCTCTCGTTTCTTTTTATTTTCACATTTTTAAAGCTGTATCAAACGATGAGAGTAAATAGCGCCAAATAGAATTTGTGAGCAACAATCGATATCGCGGAGGTGGTATGTGAGAGATGTTAGTTGAGGCGTTAACTGGCCGTGATAGCACTGTTAGCTGTGGGGACAAGAATCAGAAATAAACAATGACATATCAGAGAGGATATAGAATGTCTAAATACAAGGACAGGTATGATTGATTAAGATAAGACAGCGTAAAGAAGAGTAGAAAGAACGGTGAAATGAAGACGAATAGGATAAGAAATTACGGAAAGATGGGGAGATATAAACACTGGGGGAAAAAACAATAGGTAAGAAATAAGGTCTAGATAGAAGAAATACACGAAAATGAGCTTAACAGATTCAGTGCCAAACAAAAAATGTAGGTTTAAACCGAACAAAAATGGATGTTGGAAAATGGGAAGTAGGGGTTTATCACAGTTATGACCTAAAAGTTGTTAATATGGTAGCAGACATGCTGTATTATACATCAAATTAAAAGGTGTTGCTTGAGGAAAACTGCTGTTTTTATATTTTAATTGAGACAATATTTTGTAATGACAACATTTCGGCGATATATACGACCAATGCAGATATGAGAAGTCGTTTAAGACTATTAATCAGCCCATGGCACTTAATCAGTTACATTGAAAAGAAAACTGTAGCAGACATGTAAATACATACTTTTGCAAAAACCAAGGAGAGAAAAAGTATGCAGTGCGTGTTTTACTTAACATGTTGAGTTCCCTCGCTTTTTCAGTTCCCTGGCAACGAGAAAATAAGACTGGCTGTTTCACAATCACCCGGTACATCACAAACATTTGTGGGTGATTACTACGTCCCGCAATGGGCAAGACATTTTGAAGCGTCCGGTGTCAGCTGAACTCAATAAGTTGGTGATTATCTTGTTAACTTTCAGTTCTAACACTCGTGTGAGTCAACTTTTAGTATTTAAGTTTCACCACCCGTGTCAGTCAACTTTTTATATTTCAGTTCTAACACTCATGTCAGTCAACTTTTAATACTTCAGTTCCAACACTCATTGCATGAAACTTTTAATATTTCATTTCTAACACTCGTGTCAGTTAACTTTTAATATTTCTGTTCTAACACTCGTATCAGTCAACTTGTAATATATTTCAGTTCTAACACTCACTTCACTCAACTTTTACAATTTCATTTCTAACACTCGTGTCAGTCAACTTTCATTATTTCAGATCTTCTAACACTCTTGTTAGCTGGTGCTGGAGTGTAGGGGCAGTTAACGCGTTTCATAATTTCCCAACATACCCAACCCAGAATTCGAATTCAGCCGTAGACGATGTAGAACCAGATCGCCTTGTGTTAATTTCCATTATATGATCGTTAGGAAAGAAATGGAAAGCTACTGAACCAACAAATTGCTCAGTAAATCACAAACAGCGAAAAAAACAAACATAATAGGGTTGATTGCGACTTCTTGTAAGGGACATCTAACTAACTTTAACAACCCTGATAGCCAAACTTCTTTATTTTAGTTCTACCTCTCGTGTTCGTGAAAGTTCATTATTTCAATTTAAGCACTCGATCCAGGGAAAATTTAATATTTTAGTGTGTTCTCGAGCAGTCAACATTCATTGGTTAAGTTCGACCTCTCGCACAGCCAATCATTTCAAATCTAATGCAGTCCATTTTTCATAATGTCAGTTGTCTCGAAAAGTCAATTTTTCTTGATCCACACTGTCAAAATAATCAACGTCCTTTATTTAAGCTCTGCTGCTTGCTCAGTTCTTCCTCTTTCGTCTTTTATCCCTCTTTTGGAGTAGAGGCACTCAGCCAACTCACTCTAGGCTCTACTATTCTTTGCGTTCCCCCGCAACTCTGTAAATTTAATCCCCATATTTTAAATTTCTGTTTCAATTGTCTCATCTTCATGCGTTTTTAAGTCTTCCTATATTCCTTTTGCTCTGCTAATTCCAGACAAAGGCCTTTTATGTTATACTATCCTCAGGCATTCAAGGTGTATACCTTATACCGCGCTGTGGCTAAGGGGTTATGCATGCATTTCGTAATCCCGCATACCGCGTTCGAAACACAGCTGCGGGCGATTTGGTTGCATACAAAGAAATGAGTCCCGGTCGCTCAGGAAGCAATAACAAACTACTGAACTCTTGCGAAAATATCACAAATAGCCAAATAATGCTGGTGTTGACAGCGACGTCCTGTAAATGATGTGCTACTAACTAGACCTTTTCTTTTCTTTACATCTTAATTCACCGGTGTCTTGTACTCTCCATGAGCTCCACATTGGTGGTTCTGTTGTGCCATTTAGCCATGTGCATCTAATGTCGTATGTAAGACAAAGGAGAGCGTCATTATCGACTTCCAGATCATTGAGCTGCTTTGTCAGAAGAGTTCATTTAACTCATTCAGTGTCGAAGGATAATATATTGCCACGTCGGACCTCCCATATTTTCGTTCTGTACTATAAATAGTCCATGTATATAACCTTATACGAAAGGCAAATGCACATAATGTATTCATAATTTTGCAATAACAAATCAAACGAAAATTTTACTCACAAGTTTATAACAGCGACCAATAAAGATCAATATATTCTATACTCACAACTAGCCATAGCATATGAAATAAAGAAATAGCAAACACAATAACAAACACCAACAAACTAATACATTTACAGCTGCCACATATTAGTCAAACACACTCAACTTGTTAACTTTACAAATGATACTTGAACTTTTTATTAGTTCGACAAGAGAAATAACATTGCGTGAGTTCAACAAGAGAAATAACACAGTATAAGTTCAACAAGAGAAATTGTACAGTGTAAGTTCAATAAGAGAATTGACACAGTGTAAGTTCACCAAGAGAAATAATACAGTGTAAGTTCAACAAGAGAAATAACGCAACATCAGTTCAACAAGAGAAATAACACATTATAAGTTAGTTAGTTAGTTAGTCGACAGATCATCCTCATTGCACATCGAACCATTCAGTCCATAAGTGCTCGGATCCTCTCCTCAGCAAATCCCGCAGCGTGTAGCGGCTAACGACACCAATTCTGTGCTGGTTTATCAATCTTCTTTGGCTTCCTGTGTAGTGTTCTTGTTTGGCCACCCCTTTTTTAATTTGCTGTTCTCGCAGTCTAACCATGGTTGTAGATTCACAGTCATCACTTGGTTCTCGCAAAAGTCTTACTTCTCGTAGAGCATTCAGAATCTCAGCCTGGTCAATGGCGCATCCGCCCTCCACAGCAGCATTACCTGCGAACCTTACAATGTGTAAGTTCAACAAGAGAAATAACACCATGTAAATGTTATTTTCTAACGTAAGTGTCTGTATCACGATAGTTCTCTAATCGTTGGTGCCAGAAGACAGGCATAATGAAGTTTTGGTTCAGAACATTCATCTCCGCACACGAGCGCGTGTCTGTGTGTGTCTGACTGTCTTCTGTATGTATGTGTGCATATATTTGTGTATGTGTGTGCTTACTTACTTACACGTACATAAGTAATTATATCGCAAACTGAGACATGTAAAACCCGGACTCTTCTTTTATTACTCCTTTCATTCTTTCTTGTGTCCCTTCTTTCGTTCGTTTGTTCCTTCTTTCTTCCATCCTAATTTCCTGCCTGCCTTCCTTCCTGCGTTCATTTCTTTCTTCCCACCCCCTTCTTCTTCTATCGCATCTGCCTGTCTTTCGCTTGTTAAATTTTATTTCAATCCGCTCTGCTGCCTTCTAGCATTCATTCATGTCGTCATCGTATTTTCATTCGATCCGCCCTTCTCTCATGTGTTCTTTCCTTCCTTAATTCTTTTGCTAATTATTTTCGTTCTTTTCTGTGATCCTTTCTTTATTTGCTCGTTCCGCTATTTTACGTCCATTTGTTCCTTTCTTCTTAAATTCGTCGTGCATGTCTTGTCTGTTCTTTAGTCTAGTTAGTCTTTAGTTCTTTCTTTTTATCATTTCTTTTATAAAATTTTAGTAACGAAGACGCATACCATATAATGTACGATTTATTGCCTGGCATATTTCGTTACATCTCGTCGGATACATACTGCAGAAGTCACACAACGTAGAGTAAAATAACTAGATACATCGTTCAAGCTGAAATATACACATGTTTGTACAGTAATATCAATTGTTTACCATGGTATTTTTTTGCACAATCTGTGCGAATATATGTATATTTCAGCTTGAGCGAGGTTCTGCAAAGGAGATGCTACTGAATGAATGAATGAATAAAGTCAAGGACGACAGGTCAACATTTTAGTCCAACTGTTCGGTATAGAGGTTGAACCCCTTACCTCGGCAACAGCACATCGGATGTTTAAGAACACGATTTCCTATCCATTCGGCCATGCTGACTTGCCACTGGTTTATAAATAAAAGTAATTGCAGACTGGTAGAAGAGGCTGGCATCGGCCAACACGACAGTGGGAAAATACTCCTCGAGGCATGGTGGGCTTATGGTGCTAGCCGTATACGGTGTATTTTTAATGACTGTGCAGTGTTTGAAAATATTGCCGCTCCAAGTTTTGTATTAACCCTCTGTAAAGTTCATGCAACATAATAGGTAAATACAAAACTTGGACCATCAATATTTTCAAACAGTGCACAGTCATTAAAAATACACCCTGTATATTAATGTAGTGCGATCGGCGCTTGGGGTGATGTGGTCACTTTCACGTCGGTCGCGTTTTCTGCCTATGACATATTCTGGTAGACACAAAACATTAAAGACATCTTAAGTATAAAAATACACGAGGAAGATGAACAAGCTAAAGATAATGAATTTGATGAACCTGTCGTCCGGCAAAGGAATTGCTACGTAATGAAAATGATGCATTTGATAATGATGGTGAAAATGATGATGATGGGATGGTGAATATGTTGATGATAATGATGACGGTATAGATGTTCTGTTAACTATTGACTGGCACTTTGCCGTCTTGACAGACGATAGTTTGTAAAATGGAGTTATGCCTCTCCATAACATAAAGCCTGGGCTGAATTTAGAGACCACGTGTTGCCCATGCAGCATGATCCCGCCCTTAGCCTGTCTAGTGTACTCCAGAGAAAATGTAACAACAATACGTCTGGAACAAGACAAGCTGCAGAAGCTGCCGGATCAGGAAAACAATGCTCTAACTGTCCTAGACCAGTTGCTAACCAAGGCTTAGGGCCTGGTCTGCCCTGCAATTAAGTCTTTATGTTGCATTTCCTCGCACTAGGATAAGGCTTGTACCCTCCCAATCGCGCTCGTCCGCCCGAAGCCGTTGTCACAATGTGGGGTGTCGGGTTTGGAAAGCGTCACCAAACATTCGGCGCTAATAGAAGCAGGTAGTACCGTCTACTGTCATACGGTAGCTCAGTCATATCTAACTAAGACCTGACAGGGTGTTAACTAAAACAGTGGACAATCCATGTGATCTTAAAAAATCACATTACCACCCAGTTCGCGTGTTTTTATAACCGTTACGATATCCAAAACTATTGCGGAAGTACATCTGAGCCATGCCATCCATATTACTCCAATATCCACTTTATTGTAGCGAAGAGGAGACTAAATACACTCATGAACGAATTAAATCGACTGGTCTAATTCCAAATCTAATGCAGGTCTATTTACACACTATTTTTACGACGACACACGTTGCAATTTTTCCAAACCAAATAAGCCCCTCTCATTAAGAAACGACCATATTTACTTGACCATTGTAATGCCTATCGCTGATTCGCCAATTATCTGTAAAAGCCAATGAAAGCTTTCAAAATGAATTGTCGCTTAAAGGCAAGTTATTGATTTTACGCTTTGCTCAATCAACCATGGCGACTGGTTTCTTCGTTTGATACGTGCGAGATTACAAGAATCGGCGATTAGGGATTACAAATGGCGGAGTGAAAACAGGCGAGGAAATATGAGCCGCCATTGATCTGAGATGGCCATGCGCTGGTATATGAGGAGACAATTGTTTTGATACATTAAATGGAGCCGCTGTGACGTAGTTGTTAGTTCGTTTTCCTGTCAGGACAGCTTTTTAATTTTTCAAATCCTTTTTTTTTTTTACAGGACATCGCTGTCGACACCAGCACTGCTGTTGTTGATGTCTTGACATGTTTACGTTCAGTAGTTTTCCGTTGCTTTCTGAACGACCGGCTTCCGTACCAACACGTTAAAACCTAGCGCGACACGGTCTGCTGCCAAATCTGTCAGGACGGTGGCAGGGTTATTTTACCCACCAGAACACCTTTGGTTCCACTCAGGTTCATAAAACGGGTTCTTCCATTTTCTGAGAATGTTCTCGACCACCCCACTGCATTATTCCGCGGCCTAGCATGTGTGAAAGTCTTTGGTTTAGGGGTTGGTGAATGGAATTTCACAATTCTCCGACATAATGGGTCAAAGGTTCGTAATCAGCATCAGGTAGTTTAGGAGCGGCTCGCTTAGCGTTGATTTCGATGTCATGCGAGTCGGCCGTTCATAAAACAATAGCAACTTACTGAACTTAAACAGTTTTTAGTATATTCAACAGCCAATACATGTTTGGGTTGATTCCAATTTTTTTTTTCATATCCCTTACGGGACGTTGCAGTCAACATTAGCATTTTCAGCTACTGTTGATGTACTAGGCAAGATTACGCTCAGTAGTTTGCTTTCTGAGCGACCGGCTGACATACCCCGTAAGTTACAACGCGGCGAGAACTGCTACCGATTCTCGCGCAGGTTACGTTACTCACGAGAATATACGGAATTACGGAGAAAGACGTTAACTCCTAGGCCAGGGAGACCGGCTTAGATTGCAATGTTCGGTAAAAATACAGGAAAGTAACTTGTTAAAATACTTTACTCTCAAGTGCAGAAAATCCCACGGGACAACTTATCCATGATTTGTATTTTAAAACATCTACTCTCTTCTCTTTCTTCCATTCATCTCCCGGGGGTACATGGGCCTCCAACCAACTGACATCAAGCCCTGCAGGATTTCTTTCTGAAGTTTGTAGCTAAGTTGTCTACGAGATGTGCTTGCCATTCTCACTCAAACTCTCCTGAATCACCTCTTACGACACGGTTAATAGATTGATTTTACTGTGCTTTGCCTCCATTACGGGCTGCGGTATTAAAAATTGGGTAAACAGAATATTCCAGTGAAAATTATTGATTGTATCTATTTTGATTCTCAACATTGATTTGTGAAAAATAATGATTATATTAAGTTTAACTGTTTCAAGTATCTGTTAATTTGTTGTTGCTTTTTTATGTTTATTTATTTATTTATTATTTATTTGTATTTTGCCTTCGCTCGCTTTGAACTCAAGCGTAGTCCATACACGTGGTACTACCTCTAGTGCACTGGACTGATTGTTGCTTGTGGATTAGCTTGCCCTATTACCCTTGCCATCAGGAAAACGAACCACTCCGACTTCTGAGGTACTTGTATTTTACGCTCAGAAGTCAAAGACGGGAAGTCAACATTTTAGTCCAGCTGAACGGTGTAGGGGTTGAACCCGCTACCTCGGTATCAGGACACAGCAAGAGTAAGATCCATGTGGCCCTACCGATATCCTTTAACCTGGTTATACTAATGCCTTAGGCATTGCCACATTAAAATCTGGGCTGACAAATGATCCATCTAACATCCGAATTAAAAAGTGTTAAGAAATGACACAAACAGAGAGGAAAGCAACAATTGTGTGAAGTAGAAACAAGTCAGACCCCAATCTTGGGCAAGGTTTTTACACATTGAGAAAATAGAAATGGTTAAATTATGGTCAAGTAATAGTTTCAGTAACGAAATAAAAGAAAACCAAATTGTCCATGAGCAATTTCCTGCTGTAGATCTGTGACAGTACTTTTCTTTGCTCTGTTATATATCGCAGTACCTTTTAATAATTTCTCATATATACCTCCACCTTTTAAATACAGATAATAAATAATATATCGACACCAACCCTATGCTACCAATATCAAACTTGGACATTATCCAAATCACACTTACGCAATATCAACACCTTTGATATGAGATGCCAACTGAACTGTCCGAGACCGAGTAAAACATGTTATCAGACAGTGGGATCAATACATTGTGCCACAAATATTGAACGGCAAAAGATCACATGGTTCGGCCATCTCGTTAGAATGTGACACTGCCAGCTGCCAACACTGGTGCTACTTCAAAGATCTTACACGAGAAGAACATAGATTGAACCATCAAAGACATTCTACAGTCACACAGAATAACAATAGCCAGTACCACCAATCTGGTGCTGGAACGTCATCTAATCCTCCCAAAACAGAAAAAGTGGATGATGATGATGGTGACCTCAACGTCTATCTTATTTTTAAAGAGACCACCACCGCTTGAAAGCCTCTAAATCTGTGTCATAATTTTTGATAATTATCCTTCTTTCAGAACCCTCCAGCGCCACTCTTCTTGTGCATTCGTAAAGTATACACAACAAATTCACGTGTACATTAACGATACACGTAATGCCCCAACAACGGCGAGAGCCCAACACTGCGAACGTTATCGTTTCGAAAGAAAATTAAAACAGCAAATTTTCTTGTATATTAATGCTATCTATTGCCATTTAATGTTCTTACAAGGTTCGCCATCCATCTATGTTGTACATAATAGCGATTATCAAAAAAATTGATTTTAATGGGCCTCATTTTGCGACCCGCTTGTTACCCATTTTTAACCCTTTAGCTGGCATTTTTGGAACCCTTAGCGTTCTTTTTTTAATATGGTGTTGGGTCGTGGCGGTGGAGGAGTGGCACCTGTTTAACGATTTGTGTCTCAAACACTTGTTAGTTTAGAAATGTAATCGTTTGTATAAGGAGTAAAGAAAATAACTGACATAAGATAGGTATTTTAAACTATCATATTGGACAGTTACATAAAGTTACACATTTCTGGAGCGAGTGGGGGTAAAGAAATAACTAAGAAATTATTGGTTGCTGTAACAACTGACTGAGATAGACTGAAACGAGATGAGTTGAGTCACGAACCGACATCAAAGCACTCTGGGCATTTCTATACGTGCTTCGTCCTCATCTTCAACAACCAGCGAAGAGTCCCAGTACTAATGATACCAGTTACAGTCTGATTATGCATTATTATGGCCTTTCCTCGGAGTGCAGAGTGTCGGCCACGTCGTCTGGTCACACCCTGCCGAACCATTATCTCCAGGGAATGGTGTATATGTTCTTCCACACTATTCAAATGATCCTAAAGGGCTGTCAGGGAGCGGGATACACTGCGACACGCATATGTGCGGCTGAATAATAGAGTACATGGGTGGTAGGGCGCTGATGCCATTGAGCAACTATGCCTCATAATGCGCTGGAGAGCCACTCTCTTATGAATTACCACCTATAGTTCTTAAACATGGTATTTACGAGCCGCATATACTGGCTCCCTGAAACTGGTTAACTCTGATTTCTGTACTACACACTCTATAACGGGTTGAACACAACTATAGAGCGACAAGACTCCGGTAGCGTTTTCACCAATATATTCAACACCATACATTTCACTTGTTCAACACTTGCATCAACGCTACAACAATTTGCACATACTAAAAGAGTGGCACAATTTTTGCCGCGACTCTAGAATTTGACATGGTCCGCACTCAACGAAACCACATCATAGGCTGCCCTTGTCTGGACCCCACTTCCTGTTGATTTGGGAAGTGAGTCCCCAACGTTTTCACATTGTGGGAAAAGTATCCACTTTTCACGTTCCGGTGTTCACATGCTGAACACTGCCATAACCTCTACCCTCTGACCTGGGTTGTGGCTTAATTTTGCCATTACGTCATCAGGGTCATGGCTAGGGCATTAGCCATATTTGCTTTACCGCACACAATAACCCACCCACGGTGCAGACTTGGCCAATTAGAGATAGTTGGAGTTGAAATAACAAGTTCTTATGAAGAACCTGTTGTGATGGATGTGACTGGGTGTGACATGTGTGGCTAAATGTTTCTGGATTTAACGGATGTGTCAATATGTGACTGTAAATGACAGATACGACTGCATATGACAGATGTGACTGTATGTGACAATATGTGCGGATGATGCTGCAATTACGACCCACTCTGAGGAAGAATTACAACATCTACTATCTGCATTCTCCAATGCTTGTTCTGAATTTGCTTTAGCAATTAACAAAAAGAAGACAGATTATGTCACAAGGTGCACATGGGGTACCATCAATCTTTATTGACGACGCCGAACTGGAGATAGTAAACCATTGTATATATCTAGGATCAGAGGTAAATAGCAAATTATCCCTAGATCAGGAAATCAACATCAGGATTGGTAAGGCAGCAACAACAATGAATATGTTAGCAAAAAGTCTGGGAGAACAGGAAGCTTACTGCCAAAACAAAAGTCCTCGTCTACCAAGCCTGTGTCCTTAGTACACTTAGTTTAGTTTAGTTTAGTTTAGTCGTTGGATCAACATCACGGCACACGGTTTAACCCATAAGTGCTCCGTTTTCCTCCTAACTCACACCTGAGTCTGGAGAAACTCAGCTCAATGCACGAACTCAGTTGCATCGGCGAGGATCCTGAAATACTTGGGTAGATTTTTAACTCGAAATTTTGCCCGGGCAGCGCCGTTAGGATACTCGTTTTCGATTTCCAACTGCCAAGAGATGTTTTACGTGCGCAACAATACATACGTTCGTCCGATCTCACTACCCAGAGACCAGGGGAAATTTTATTACTGGAAGTACAGGTGAGGTGGATGTTTTAAATAAATCCCGGTCCTCACCGGGGCCTGAACGCGGGACCTCCAGCATTCGAGGCGGACACCATACCTCGAGACCACTCAGCCACACCCCCCCCCCCCCCCGGCCTTTAGTACTCTTCTTTATGGCAGTGAAACTTGGACAATTTACTCATACCAAGAAAAACATTTAATCAGCTCGCATATGCGGTGTCTGCGAAGAATACTTGGTATTAAGTGGCAAGACAAAATCACAAATTCTGAAGTATTGGAAAGATCAGGTTGTGTGACGGTGTGTTTCATGCTCAGTCTTCGTAGACTTAAATGGATAGGACATGTAAGGAGGATGGATGATGGTAGAATACCAAAGGACATCTTTTTTGGCGAATTACAGATGGGTAGGAGATCTCAGGGTCGACCTCTACTACGATACAAAGATATGTGTAAGCGGGACATGATTGATACAGGCATTGATAATGCACATTGGGAGCAAGTCGCCGCTGAACGTGTTGCATGGAGGACAACTATCAGAAATGGAATAAAGACAAAAGAGAAAATGATTGCAGATAAATCACACACACAGCGTGAGGGACGTAAGATGGTGCATGATGGTGGAAATGACCATGTTTTCACATGCATCCACTGTGGACAAATATTTGTAGCAAGAATTGGCCTTACCAGCCACACTCGCCACCGCTATGAGTCATAGTTATTAAGCCTTTTTGAAGCACAATGTACCAAACTATCGTTTGTCAAGACGGAAATGGGCCAATGGATGTGACAGATGTGACTGTATGCGACAGATGTGACTGTATATGACAAGTGTGACCTCTCTCTCTCTCTCTCTCTCTCTCTCTCTCTCTCTCTCTCTCTCTGCCTGTAGAAAGTGTCACCGAGCACAAGGCCCTGGGTGTTATCATAGATCATAATCTAACCTTTAACTCACATGTTCATGCTCTAGTTAAACAAATAGCCAAAAAAGTATACCAACTTGCCAAAATTAAAAATTTTCTTGACGAAAACACAAGAAATATATTCTATACTTCCCATATACAAACACATATTGATTACTGCTCCACAGTCTGGGATGGATGCTCCAAATCAATAACAAAACGCCTACATTCACTCCAGAAAAGGACAGTGCGTTTAATTAATGGTGAAAAGCTTACCGACAATTCTAACCTACATAAAGGTCTCCGGTTACTGCCACTCCACAAGCGCTTACATTTTAATAAGGCCAAACTAATTCACAAAATCCTATTTCAAATTGCTCCATGCTACCTTTGGCCATTGTTTAAATATAACACTAGACATAGCGAACGACTAAATATACTTCATGTCCCTAAACCTAGGATAGACTTATATAAAACAAGCTTAGCATACTCTGCCGCTCAGTTGTGGAACAATCTTCCACAAGAAATCAAAGACACCACCAATCATTATACATACATTCGCAACCTGTTTGAACACTACCTTAGTACTGACTACATGCCCCACAAAAACAATAACACAAAAAGACAATAATGGTAACTTATCTCAAACGACAACTAGCCAAAAAAACATTCCCTTATGTATGGCACGTTACACCCTCCTTAGGTATTTATAATGCCCATGTTAAACACTGCCTCAGTGAGTCATTTGTTATTGATTATTTTTCATGCGTTATAATGCTATTGTTCTTTTGTTGTCAAAATTTGCTTCATAAGTGATGTTGAATAAATGCATGTATGAGAGGAAATAGAGAAGAAGGGCAGAATGTCAGACGGGCCTGCGTGCCCAATTCTTAACCCTTTGAAAATAAAGACTTTCGTTCGTTCGTTCGTTCGTTCGTTCGTTCGTTCGTTCGCTCTCTCTCTCTCTCTCTCTCTCTCTCTCTCTCTCTCTCTCTCTCTCTCTCTCTCTCTCTCTCTCTCTCTCTCTCTCTCTCTCTCTCACATCAGTGATGTGAAGTATAAACATCGTGAAATTGTCCGATTATGGGCTTCATATATCGATATTCCCATGGACTCTGCTATTCCCTCCGTCCAACGTTTACGTGGTCGGCCTCTTTCTGTTTCCATCTGGTCTGTACATCATTGCTTGCTGTGGTATGCTGTTGACTGGTAACCTACTTGCATGGCCAAACCATTTGACATGCTGCTTTCTAATAAAATCTAGTGCTGCTTTAACCCCCACGTTAGTCCTGATTTCATATGAGACTGTATATGACACTTCTTAATGTATATGGCAGATATGACTTAATGTTACATATGTGACTGTATATGACTGGTTGTGACTGGGAATGAGTGGATGTGACTGAATGTGACATATGTGACTTGACCATATGTGACATATGTGACTATATGTGCCTTATGTGACTTATGTGACATATGCACCTTATGTGATTGTATGTGACAGATGTGACTTATGTGACATATGCGACCTATGTGACAGATGTGACCGGATTTGCCATATATCAAAGACAGCTGTAACTGGACGCGAAGTTAGCGTTGGATTATCGTGAACTGAGAAGTAACCAAACCAGATGGTTACACCTACAGGTATTACAAGATCCATTATCATCACAGGCAGTCGTGGTAGCTCAGTGGCTAGACGCTCGCCTACCGTCCAGTTATCCGCAGTTCGAACCCTCATCGACGCGGATTTTTAAAATTGACCTGAATCCCCCAGATTGACCCAGCCTAAAATAATTGTTAGGAAAAGCTTTTTGATGTATATACGGCAGGCGTGATCCTGCCCATATCAGCCACTGAGTGCCGGTCGGCCTCTGTTAAAATATGGATATAGCATCATATGTTCAAATAGCCTCAAAAAGTGTAGATGAGTCGTTCCCTGATTGTACACAAGAAGAAACATGGGATTTACCATGGCAAATGCTTTCATGAGGATGCTAACTCCATCTACTTAACTATTTATCTATTTACCTGTCATCTATTTGTATATTTATTTATTTACCTGCCTACCTACCAACCTACTTAGTATCTAGCTTCACATGCCTCTACCTATTTGTTTACCTACCTGACTACTTATTTTGACGTTGCGGCATATTAGTGGCATTAGTCTTGGAACATCTTTTTGACCAAAACCAAACGACACAATGTGGTTGATGCAGATGTAGTCCCCCCAAGCTAGGATACAGATTAAGATAAGTGCCCTTAATAGTACTGTCATTTAGTGTGTTTCATGTAGTTTAGTGTTGGTTTGTGTTTGTCTGTTCTGTGCTGATGAAGGCTTGGGCCGCAACATCCAATTTGTTTCTTGTAATCGTGTTTTAGTAAAGCTCACAATCTACTTCTTGTAGTTTGGTGATTTATTCATGATGCAGATGTAGTGCGTGGAGCATTTTATAATGCTAACTGTATTACTTATTGGAAGTCTTGGGATATATTGTTAGAAGCACAAATGCACCCATCGTGGATGTGTTTGAACCCAGGGAAGTGACTATTGGTGACTAGACCGTTAAATGAGTTCTCATGATGGAGTCGACCTTTCGAAGTATTTCATAACGTCCATACAACTTGGAGTTCTGTTACTGGGCCAATGGATTGTTCTTACTCAGCTATTTAGAGGACACATCTTCAGGAGGTGTTAAGCAACGAGTTTCATTAGTTCTCACGTGCCACCATAGTGGATACCGAGAGCAACGTCGACATATGTATTTAAGCACATTGTGTTATGTGTGGATTTGAAAAGCTCTGAATACTGGTATATTCCTTCCAAAATACTAGCACCTTTATATGGCTAGATAAATACTATCGTTAATTTATACGGGGTAGTTCAACATGCATTAATGTGTATGGTATCGTTAAAGATTTTTTAAAAATCGCAGTCAACACCAGCATTTTGTGATGTTGTGATCTCTTGGCATTTTTACGTTCAGTAGTTTGCCATTGCTTTCTGAACGACCGGCATGTGAAATGTGAACAGGTATGATATGTGTCTTGACACGCCGCGAAGTGAGGGCTTTAAGCCTTCGATTTGCAGTCCCTCGTATTGTGAGAGGGCGACTTACAAATCGAACACCACTTCTCCGTCCACTGTCGTTTTGGTGAATAGTTCGAGGTGCTCTTGCTTCCCTCCTTTGTCTTCTCCAAATTCTCCGCTGAAATTTTAACATATGGTTCCACTTTCTTAGTTTCCTTCTTTTGGATTTCTTCCGGTCATGTTTCTCTTGACCTTTGGTGTTTGTGGAATGGTTTTCTCCAGCCTCCCCATGTACTTCGACGAACCGTTCTGCCATTTTCGTCACGATGTCGATACGTTCCGCCCCTTGTTCTCTCAAGAATGTCCTGAGAGGTTTCGACATTTGCTTTCGCATCTGGTCGATTATCATGAGCTCTTCCAGACTCTCATAGTCATGCGCGAACCCAGCCAAATCCATCCACTTATGGAGATAGGATTTCAGACGCAGACTGAAAGCAGAAAGAACTCTCCCGGTTCTCGTTTCGCTGCTCGAAATGTTTTTTTCGGTAGGTATGTGACGTAACTTCGAAACGTTTCAGCAGAGCCGTTTACGATTTGTCGTAATTGTTCTCGTGTCTTGATGGCAGGCGGTAGTAAACCTCGTAACCTGTCCCGCGTAATCCCTGGGACAACTTAAGACACCATTTTTCACGATCCAGACCCATAGCAACAGACATTGCCTCGAAGCGTTGTAAGTACTGGTCGATTTTCTCTTTGTCTTCTTCATAGACAGCCAAAGGAAACTTCATAGCATGGTAACTATGTTCACCCACTGGGGTTGAGCCACAGAGAGAGAGAGGAACCTCCCACTGCTCCCTCAGTTTCCCCACTAGATTGCCTCTTAAGCTCGAGTTCCCGCATTCGGTACTCATGTTCCCTTTTATGAGCTTCTTGTTGAGCTTCCAATCTTTTAGCAGCTTGCTCTGCTTCAAGATTCTTAGCAGCTTGCTTAGCTTCAAGTTTCCTAGCAGCTTGCTTAGCTTCAAGTTTCCTAGCAGCTTGCTCAGCTTCAAGTTCTAACCTTTTAGTCGCTTGCTCAGCTTCAAGTTCTAACCTTTTAGTGGCTTGCTCAGCTTCCATTCTTTTAGTCTCTAACTCCATCTTTCTTAATTCCATCTCGGCCTTCCTATCTTCCCTTTCTGTTTGACGAAAATCTCTCTCCACCTCCTGTATGTACTCTGTTAGTGCAGAACCCGACAAGCCCATTCCTTCCCCTCTTGCACTTAGTTCTGCCATATCCAGTTTAGGAGTGGTCATATTTCAGAGAGGTGAGTCAGCAGGTTGAGTGTAAATTTCTCCAAACAATATATAGATATTCACTATTTAACATTTATCTATATATTTAACACCACACAGCACAACACAACACAATCTCTCAATGACCAGAGTAGAATTAGGACCAAAGACCTATGTATACTTGTGAAATGTGAACAGGTATGATATGTGTCTTAACTCCTTTTCACATTCACCCTAGCTGGATCCTCATTAATATGATATCACCATCCCGTGTCGAGAGATCCCGTGTCGAGCCCCTAGTAATGTCGTAATACATGTCGTCCCTGGGGTGAGGGGAATCAACACCCACATTCTTTTAACCCAATATCATTTTCTTGAGGATCTCCTAGATCTCTGGTCCACAAAACCCCGTCGGTCTTTGGATACTCTCCCCTCTCT
>JACEFZ010024228.1:22500-27500 GCA_014155875.1 Cepaea nemoralis | reverse complement strand
GAGAGATGTAGCTGAACGCCTCTAAGCTACTACCCTTGGATGAGAGAGCCCGGCCGATACTCACCTACCGAAAAATGGAGGTGAGATACTGAGCACGCTACATGCCCAGTTCAGATACCTGTCCGAAGGCTCCCAGCTGGGGGATATGAGGGATCCCCGGATGAGAGGGCCTGGCCGTTTCTCGCTCACTGCTGTACGGAGGTAAGGTGCTGAGCCGGCAGCACATGTAGCCTACCTCGTGAGCGAGTACAAAAAGGTTGATGAAATGCCCCAGTCGAATGAAATGGTTACGAAAACTAGTCTGTTTCTAACTCGTAGAGAGTAGACAAAGGTGGAAAAACGTCTCAATAACACGAAATGGAACGCACGGCTAGCGAATCCATTGCGTAGTGCGAAGTCCGAAGCGAAAGCTTACCTAGTGGATGTCGCCTGCAGACTGACCGTTCCTGGTGTGTGCTTGAGCGACCAGTGGCAAGCGAGATGCCCAACACATGGAAGTGAGGAACTAAAGCAGCCATGAGCAGGACGAGGCAACTCCTCGGGTGAGCCCAGCCTCAGAGCAATATGTGCCGGCTCTGCAATTATGGAAGCCTCCTTGGATAGCGAGGGAATGCCCATGGTCTGCCCCTGCCTTCCATTGAGGGTCGACCGTGATGTCTTTTATCGTTCTATCTTGACCAGCTGAGATGTGGGCGACATCACAACAATAAGTCTAACGTGCCTCGAAACTCGAGGAAGGCTAACCTCATTAAAAAATGCCCGCCGAAGCCGGAAGTGCCGTCCTACGGGTGGCAAAATAAAAATTGGCACTACGCATTTACGTCCGAGTGAAATGTCTTGTCCGAATGTCTCTCGTGCTAGGAACAGCTCTGACTACCTAGTTTCCGAATGCCGCTCTTGTTCGGAACAGCTCTGACTAGATAGTTTTCCGAATGTCCGTCGTGCCTGGAACAGCTCTGACAGGCGCAACGACAAGCACATGTCCGTGTCGAAAACTCGCTGAGTGGATACTGTCTCCAGACCTGTCTGGTTTGTGCGGGAACGGCCCGGGGCGAACGAAATCCCAATATATTGAAGTGAGGAATTAAAGCAGCCATGAGCAGGACGTGACGATTCCCTCGGTGAGCCCAGCACCAGGGCGCTATGTGTCGGCCCTGCAATTATGGAAGCAACCTTGGATGGCGGAAAATGCCATGGACTGTCCCTGCCTTCCTTTAAGGGTTGACCGTTGTCTTCGACCGTTCCAACTTGGCCAGCTGGGTTGTGGATGGTACCTGCAAAAGTGAGAGTCTCCCAGGAATGCTACCTGGTCAAAAAAGCACGCTATAGCCGGATGTGTCGGCCTACGGGTTTCGGCCCAAGGGCGCATAACAGACACACCGCAATCACATCTGAAAAAACACTCCGGATGAACGCAAAGAAGAAGAAGAAGAAACTCTTTACTTGTTTCAAGGGATGTTCGTTTAGGTGAATTGTTGTTTTTTCTTCTTTAGTTATAGTCATTACCTCTGTTTTACTTGTGCTAATTTTCATGTTATGTTCCCGAAACATTTCGTTTAGACTATTCATATGGTCTTGTAATTCAGCTTCTGATTTTGCTATTAGTGCTTGGTCGTCCGCAAACAGGAGTTCTCTAATGGTGTAATTTGCAGATGATTCTTCTTCTGTGTTCTCGTCCTGCGGTGTTCTTGAGGTCACTATTTGGCTGGTTTCTTTACATATGTTGTCTATACAGGTTATGAACAAGAGGGGGCGGGGGACAGGACACAACCTTGTCGTACTCCGGATCTGATGGTGAAGGGTTCTGAGTGTCCTCCAGTTGCTCTCAATATTCATTCACTGTTGTTCTCAGTGACTAGTCTACACAGAAATGGATACAGCAAGCCAACCGGATTTTACCAACAATAGTCCCGCTAACTGTAAGTGGTTCATCTTGGGCGATCGAGAATATGACATTACTGGTGTGTGTGTGTGTGTGTGTGTGTGTGTGTGTGCGTCGTGTGTGTGTGTGTGTGTATGTGTGTTTGTGACAGACAGACAGACAGACAGACAGACAGACAGACAGACAGACAGGCAGACAGGCAGGCAGGCAGGCAGGCAGGCAGGCAGACAGACAGACAGACAGACAGACAGACAGACATAGAGATAATTTCTGTTGTAATGTTGCCTGAACCTGAGGCCTTGTCAGTTTTCATATGGTTAAGAGTATTCTGAATCTTCCATTTTCAAAATTGACGATCCTTTATAATTATTTCGAATATCATACTGTTCTTTTCTTGTATCATCATAAAGGTTTTTCACATAATCTTACCTATAAATGTAAAATCCTGATTGTTTTCTATTATGATTTTTCCATCTGTTGTTTTTAAGCAGCCTGTTGATGTTCTTGTTCTTTTATTAGTAAGCTCCCGAATTCTGTTGTGCACAGACAGGGAAGAGATAGGGAACGTTTAGCTGTAGATTACAGGTGGCAGTTAACAGGATGACAGAGTGGTGTAAGGAAGCATTGGCCGTTATAAACCCAGATAAGGCATCAGTTGTGTGGCACTGTCTGATAACCGGATCGTAAAGGCAAATCTCCCATGTATTATATTGAATATATGTCCTCCTAATAGAGCGAGTAAATTGACGTGCTTGGGTATCACCTTCGACAAGTGTATGTCTTTTAAAGACTATGTGGCGGCTTTGGTGGTGAAGCCTGGTAGGGGACTTAATGCTTTGACGGCGATGTCAGCAACCGGGTTCGAGCAGAGGTTGCTTTATGGGCTCTTTCAGCAGTTAATAATTTTTGTCATTGAGTATGGTTTGGGGCTCCTGATAGTATCAAAGATTCAGCGTGAAAGGTTGAAGCACATACAAAATACGGCAATGCGGATGATTCTGGGGTGCTCAAATGACATACCAATTATATGCACGCTGGCGCTACCAACAATGCCGTATAGGCATAGGGTCCCTCAGACCAAATAGTACGTGAGAGTTGCTGCAGATAGGGATCACCCCGTGCATGAAGCCATGGATATGGTTAAGGGTCATAGACTAAGACGAGGCAGGTTCTGGATGGCAGAGGCGGACATATTATTACGTCAGGTATGTGATCTCGAGACCATCAATGGTGAAAAAGAGTAGGTTAAAGAACCTGCAGGCAGGACGGACTGTGGCGAAACGCCAATGGCTCATGTCCTCATGCCTTCTTTTATTTTGGGTAAACTGGGGGAAACAGCTTTCGGGAATCCTAAGTTCTCTTATTCGTTCAATCACTATGGAAGATAGTTCTCTGGGATACTTTAACAACACGATCTTGGTAATAGAACGATTAGATATATGTCTTGTCTTGGGGGAAAACCCGATAAGGCGCCTTACACCAAATACACACCAGCGGAACTTCTGGTGCAATTCATGTCCGTTCCAACCCCTACAGTTTGGCATTTGCAGGATGTCTATTTAATTCAAAGATTAGGACAACACTGCAACCTACTACTGGGAAATGAAAGGTAATAGGGTTTTTTTTTTTATTGAATACTGCTAGATCTTGGTTTATAAAGATAACTGGTTGTCTCGACTGGTGAGACGAATTGGCGAGACGGCAGTCTTGCAATATTGGGAGTAGATTGACCGTTGGCCAATCTAGCTAAGCGTCTTGTTCTTGGCATCGCCGGGGAGTGAATCTGAACAATATATCTCCCCAGAGGATTGCATTTGTTCTTGGCGGCAGATGAGCTGTTGCTATCTTTCCTTCTACGGCCTGAACTGGGCATACTGTCATCTTTCTTTAGAATATAATCATTGGATAGCTACGGTATGCCGGAAGGAGGGAAGGGCTCCTTGGGGATGGGGTCCACCAATCTATGATCTATCTTCTTGAGCCGGAAGAGGGTATCCACTGGCTTATCTTTATCATCGAATTCTACGGGTAAGGTGAGGCACGGCCGGTACATTGCGGCGATAGCTCAGACAAGAGCAGCAACCCGAAGGAGTAGTATCTTCTTTTCTATTCTTGCTGGGGATGGGGAATTACACTGAGTGCCATACATCCTCACTACTATAATATTAGTTAAGGGGGGGGGGGGGAAACACATATCCTTAAACACACCACACCACGAGAGCTTTGTCGTGAGAAAGGCATGGTTTGCAAGGGAGAGAGAAGCCGGGAATACGAATGTGCCCAATAATAATAAAGGCAGGGTATGAGTGTGGAGAGTGAGTCTTGTATGCAAAAGGGTGCATAGGGTAGCCGACAGGAACGTCTACAAGATGGAGGTCTACTCAAGCCAGGACGTAGCCAATCCAGGGGCTACCTGACATGTCAGACCCATTCAAGCAGGCCACTTATCTAATTGATTAGGTAAGCCAAAATGCATAACCAATTTATTAACTGAGGCCCAATTGGACCTCAGGATTGTGGTGCATGAGTCAGCCCGGTCGCTCACTAAATTTTATCATCTACAGGGTCCTTCTGTTGACCGTAAAGTGAGTTGAAAGACTTGACAGGGCTTTTATGCCTAAAGCTATATGCAACTGATGAAGCCAAGTCAAGTCATTGGCCATACCAGGTAGAATGTTTCTAATTATGAGGGAGAATCAGGACTAAAATTAAACGAGTGACAATACCGCAACTCAAGTCTTCTCATCGACTTAGGGTCGAGTGTTTGCTGATGATTCTGGTTGGACCTACGCCTAATTCCCATCCTTGTCCGGGACAGTGAAAGACTCTGACTCATTCCCCATACACAAACTGGTCTCATGATATTATTTCCCAACCAAAATTAGGCCAAGTGATCCCATGGCACTTTCCCAGACCAGATGAGTGACTATATCGTGTTGGCCACGGAAACCTGAAATCTGTTGTTAGAACAACCTACGCTGGAAAGAGAGACCTGAAACTTTGTCCGGTGAGGTGGATGTGAACTAACAAGACAATATTGAGATCTGTGGTCTATGATGTTCAGAGTTTTCTTGCTTCATGTCTGGACTAGAGTTATCTCCTCAGTTTTTTTTTTTTT
>JACEFZ010024228.1:0-17500 GCA_014155875.1 Cepaea nemoralis | reverse complement strand
TACCTTCTTAATTTCACTATGAAGTGGATGTTAAGTGTTTGTATTGACTCTGAGTTAGGCACGTGCTCTGCAAATGTGTAATGTCTCCACTGGTTGGAAAATCAAGAACATAGCGCATCGCCCCGCATGCTGCATCTCTTGTACAACCAAGAACAATGCGCATAGCTTCGTTCTGTATCCTTTCCATTTGTTCTATCTGCTTACGGCTGAGAGTCAGGATCGCCATCGCATACTCAAAAACAGACATGACCAGACCCTCGTATAGAAGACATAGATGGCGCTGCTCACATTTTTGCCGCCGCCATCACCCGCATTACAGCCAAACCCAGCTTGGTCTTTGTTATCACTTGGTCTATGTGCACATTATAAGCGTCGATAAAAACGCATCTCCAGGTAATTAATTGCCTGCGTTCTTTCCATAGTCTCTGAAAAAATATTTACAGTTGGTGTTGGAGTGTTGACAATATGATTATTCAAAGAGAATAATGTCTGCCTTCGTTGGGTTGACCATTGCCCCAGATTTCACACACCAAGTACTTCTGCGGTTTAGTTCTCTTTGCAGTTCCACAGCAACCTGATCTCTATCCTTACCCTGACGATACACTAACACATTGTCGGCAAATAACAATGTCCTCCCCGGTCCAGTGATCTGCTCGCTGGTAATTCTCACAGTATAGGCGTTGAAAAGCACCAGAGATAATGGTGATCCCTGTGGCATGCCCGGATTTATTGTTGTTCGTTCAGAAGTCCAACAGCCACATCTAAAAATTGCTTTGCGTTGGAAGAGGGCTGCAGCGATCCATCTGGACTTATCTTGAGCTCAAAAAGCTGAAGCATTAAAATATCCAATTGTACTCTGTTGTACGTGTCCTCAAGATCAATCGCTGCAGCACATGGTTCAATGCCTTAGTGGAAACCTTCATAGACATCATGGGTAAAAACTGCTGCGTTGGTCCAGGTTTCTCTGTTTTGACGGTACCCTCCAAGGATATGTGGGAAACAGCCTTGCCTCTCTAGCTGGCTAGATATTGTTCTGGCAATTAACTTCTCCAGCAGCTTTCCTATAGTATTTTGCATAGTTATTACACGGTATCCCTGAATTTTTGTATGGTCTTTGCCAGGCTTCGGCAAGGGAATCAAATAGCTATGTAACTAATCTTCCTTGATGCTAGCACTCCCTATGCTGTTGTTGTAATATCTGTTAGTTCCTCTAGCTCTTTGTCGGTACACATACTTATGTCGCCATACCTTATACCATCTGGCCCTGGTGGGCTGCTTCTTGTTTGTCGAAGCACAGCCCTGATCTCTTTCGCTATCTCTGTGTCTTCAACTGCAATGTTTTGGGCCTTACACCAATCTGGGGTGACCACTTTGGCAAAATGTTGGCCTCTCATGTCTTCTGGCTTCTCTGCGCTAGATAGCATTTGAAAAGGGCTTTGCCCTTATTCTCGTCCAACATCTACCAGATAAGATAGATAATTTATAGACGACATCAACGGAGATTGGACGCCAGAGTATACAAGGGAGACATTTCAAGATGTGGTAGATAATTTATAGACGACATCCACGGAGTTTGGACACCTGTGTGTTACAGGGAGACATTTCCACAGACTGGGAGCCTCTGTGGCGAGCTGGTTACCTGCTTCGAGCTCTGAAGGTCGTGGGTTCAATTCCGTGCTACGTCGTTCAGTTCACGAGTGTAATATTCTGGGGAGACTCCTGGGGGTCGTTGCTGAAGCTACAGAGTTCGTGCTTTGTGCGACGCTTTCGGCAGGCCGCCCTTCGGGGAAAGACCGAGTCACATATGATAACACCAGGTGCCATGAAGTCGATCCTCGTTTAAACCTTTTAATTTCGATAGACCGTTATTGAGCAGACTTCTGCTCAGGACAAGCCAATGGATGTGGATGAGATTCTTGGACACTTCATCTTTTCTTCTTATAGTTCATGCCGATAGAATTGGTGATAACCTATTCTTATAGTTCATGCCGTGTGGCATAGGTGATAACTTCTGTTCACATCTGTTCCGTGTACTGTCAATTATTTCAGACACTAATGTTCCTTCATGCCATGATGTCAAACTGCCCCAAAATCTTCTGGCTTGGTCGCCCGCTGTCTCTCCTCCCCTACAGCTTTCACTTTCTGACGGCATACTCCATCTTTCCTTTTCTGACGACATACTCCAGCTTTCCCTTTCTGACGACATGATCCAGCTTTCCTTTTCTGACGACATACTCCAGCTTTCCCTTTCTGACGACATACTCCAGCTTTCACTTTCTGAAGACATGATCCAGCTTTCACTTTCTGAAGACATGATCCAGCTTTCACTTTCTGAAGACATGATCCAGCTTTCACTTTCTGACGACATACTCCTGCTTTCCTTTTCTGACGACATACTCCAGCTTTCACTTTCTGAAGACATGATCCAGCTTTCCCTTTCTGACGACATACTCCTGCTTTCCTTTTCTGACGACATGATCCAGCTTTCACTTTCTGAAGACATACTCCAGCTTTCACTTTCTGAAGACATACTCCAGCTTTCACTTTCTGAGGACATACTCCAGCTTTCCCCCTCTCATGACATGCCCAACAATTTGTGTACTGTCATCTTCTGATGAGAATAACCAGTTCACGATGTGAATTAACTTTTGTCAAGATATCTTCAACTCTTTATATCCGTCCTCGTTGTTCTCATTATTCTTCTATAAAACCATATCTCCGCAGTTTCCACACAATTCCTCTATTTTCTGCTAAGTGTCTATGATTCTCTTCAGTACACAATAAATTGCTCACAACACTCTTAATAACTTTACAAATAAAGAGATATTATCTAAGGGAGATTAAAAAAATTATTTGCTGCGTATCCCTTACGGGACGTTGTAGTCAACACCAGCATTTTCAGCTGCTGTTGATGTACTAGGCAAGTGTTACGTTCAGTAGTTTGCCATTGCTTTCTGAACGACCGGCCCCTATACCTTTTTTTGAAAAAAACAGCACCGCTGTGTTTCGAACCCGGGTATACGGGCTCACAAACCGCGTTCGCAAGCCCTTAGCCACAGATACCGGCTGGGAGATAAGGGAGATAATAACGGGTTTTAAATATCTTGTATAAATTATATCCCCGATTGCCTTCCCATTCTTAACTACCTATTTCTTCTCCTGTGACAGCACACGATGCACTTGGAGTCGGTGCTCAGAAAAGTTACACGTTGCTGCCCGGATGCTTGCTTGCTTGCTTGCTTGTGTTCGTTGGCTTGAGCTCCAACGCGAAGTCCTGTATGTCGGATGAAGGCATCCTGTTGTCCAACATCAGTCATACAAGGACCTGAGGTTTGCGTGAGTATCCGTTGACCCATGTCTGGCTTATTGGTGTGCAGACTGGTGGTTCCTCGCCGTACAGGCAGACACTCTCCGACTTCGGAGGAATCGGTGATCCTACTGACTTTAGCCAGGACCCCGAAGGGACCTGTTGCCCGGGACGCTCGACGAGGACGCGTCAGTAGGGCTGCCCGGATGAACTGTTGATATATTGATTCATTTAAAGCAATTGATTATCTTTGTGAATGTAAACAAAGAAGCCATAAACAACATGCTGCACAATACATTGCCTGCAAAACATCGCGGTATCTTGAGAATTAATTATTATTATTTATTTTTTTTTTTTTTAATGGGGGGGGGGGGGGGGGGGCGTTCGCACACTGTGAATTCGAGAGTAGTCTCCATCCGTACTTCTACTACTAGTAGTGTTACGGGGCGGTATATTCAGATTGAAGATGAATGAGCGGACATGCCTCCATTTCCGGAACTTTATATTCACTTCGTTATTGAAGTATTGAAGGGCAGCCAGTCGACTCTTCTGTTGTCCAGGGGAATGATGTCCTTGACGATCCCCAGACCAAAGGTCAAGACCTACGGGCGGCACTCTGCATCCAAGACCAACACAGGCACATGAAGGAACAGGCACTCAGGAACGCACCGTGGAGCGATGAAAAGATGAGTCTTGAGTCTTAATTTCCAGGATGCTGTGTTCAAAACGGTGTACAAGCACCCCATCAAGCGGCCTCATTCACGCGTTTCTACCCTCAACTTTATGCCATGGGCTCCCGCAACTTGCCAATCCGGCCTCACTCTCACGCCCCCTCAGGTGTCCTTATTGTGACCACGTATCCCCTTGGTGTGTGGCTGGTGACTGGTGCTGTCACCCACCAACGGTCAAACTCTCAGCATCTCCCGGCATGTACAGTCGGCGTTCGAAGCAAAGTGGTCTTATCAAAATTGCCTAGCACATAAAAAAGGCGGCATGGCTGTTGAGGAGTATTGGTGACTGATCGTGCATGTTGTCGTCTGGTGTAACTACTGGTTGTTAGCGAGCGAAGTGTTGAAGCGTCTCTGTGAAAATGTTTCTTAGTGGCAAGTCTGAGATGGAGCGTCTGTACATGTCGAGGTGTTATTGCTGAAGTGTGTCTACGTGACAGTCGCGTTGTCGGGCAACATGACTTCGTAACGTAACGTTCACTATGCTATTTAGTGCTCTAATTGTTGCTCTCTCTGTTTTTATTAACTGACGTGTGTGCAAATCAGTGTCTACTCTAAACGCCTGTCATTTACCATATGACAAGTAGCTACAACTAATAATAAGTTCACTGCACTGAATTATCTTTGAAGGCTAGGTTTCCATATTGCCTGTGTCTCTCGCCCTCAGGCAAACCGTCTCCGACCTCTAAGGTACTTGTACGAGTAATTTACGTCCGCAAGTCAAGTTAAGGCGCCAGCATTTCATTCACTTCGTATGATATATCACTTTGCAGCTTCCATCTGCCGAGATGTAGAGAAATATGCCAGGCAATACAGCGTGCAGCCTACAGTTTATGTTCTCTTTGTTTATATTAATTCTTGCAGACAGTATAATGTTAACGCATAGATTAATAGCGGTACTGATGTATCAAGGTCGAGGTTTCTACCGATCAGGACATTTTTTCATATTTTTATGTTTAACTGTATGTCTTCAACATCATCGTCTTACCGATAATCCTGGACTGTCATGTTTCACCATCTCACACGATCGTGGACCAGCTCTGTGTTTTTGTCTCGACCATGTCATGTGGCCATTCTATCCGGATATTTACCCCTCTGCCTTTTCCTTGTTCTTTCTCTCTCAATCTTGCCAGTCGTCACCTGGTTCTCCAGTTAAAAAGTGTGTATATTAGTAATATGAGAACGAAACGAACATGTTCCTTGATAATGTAATAAGATGAGAGGAATTGGAAAACACAGTGACGACTGGAAATAGAATTGGCAGAAGAAGCAAGGTCAGACAGAGGGAAAAGACGTTCTCTGGCAAGCGACATTGTATGGAGGGATATCATCAACACAATAGATAGAGGATTCTAGGAACCCAGGTCTGTGGAAAAATCTTATGCCAGTTGGCAAAGCACATGATGATGATATTGTGTATTTACAAGATGTTGGAGTCCGCTCTTGTCTGTGTTTGCATGTTTACAATATAATTTTGTCTGTTCTTGTCCGTATCTGTGTAAATATAATATGTTGCTTATGTCCTTGCTGTGACGAAACGCGATTATCTGTCTTGGGTCGTCAGGATTCCGCACTATTTTGGCGCGTCATCGGGGACTTTCCCAGCTAAGAATAGACTGAGGGAAGCCGATGAAGGACTTACGATCCAGAATATTCTCGAAACACCGAAATTCGAGTAACCCGTGATGCTGGGTATCGCTCTAAATTCTCGTGCAGAGAGATCTAGAAACTCTAGGCGGGGAATGACGGTTTTCCCGAGAAAGTATCTTTTCTCGAGAAGCACTCGCTTCTAGTGCGCATTGAGTTGGCACGAAGCGGGAATGTGGCTAAATCAGTCATTCACTTACTGTCGTTGCCACAGAATAGACGCAGGCCGAAGGTGAGCCGTTTTGTGTGCGTCTCCCCTCAACCATTATGCGGCTGACTGTTAGATCAAGGAAGATGAGAAGCCCTTGAAACAGTTCGGAGCTGTCTGGAGGTCTGGTTGTCCAATACAGGTAGATAATTGTTTAAATCATTTAACTTTGTACGTGTGTTCCACACGCCATTGTTCTAACCTCATTACCTATGCGGATGTCCTTGCATACTAATTAGCAAACCGATCGATAACGCAGTTGATGGCGAATCGTGTTTGTTTACCGTGTGCTTGCGAAACAGCTGTTAGGAACGCCGTATTGTGTTGTAAGCGATTTGGGTTCCAAATATGTGTACCATATTTTGACAATCGTTACATCTATTAGGTTGCTGTGTTAGAATAAAACCTAGTTACTTGTGCCGGATGGAAACCTAGATTAGTTCAGTCAGTTGCTGAAGCCGAAGAACGGTTAGAAAACCAGGTAAGTTGGTAGGTGGAGTTTCAGACAAAATTGTGCTTAGTTACTAAGTAAAGGAAGAACTTAGTTCTGGGCCACCAGGAATGATGTAACTATGGTGTAATAACTTAATAGTGAATTCATTGTGTGGAACAGCGGATTTCTGTGTCAAGGTAAGTTGCTTTGGTGCTATATTTATATATATATATATGATGGGACATTGTGTGTGTATATATATTAGGTCAGGGCATGTGATACTTCCTGGAGTAAGTCCGAACGCCGAATAGGGCGTCGCGAGATAACACTGCGTGCCGTCGCGATATAAATGTGCGTTCTGAAATCTTGTCTCAGCTATCCTGTCTCTTTCGTACTGGCGCTAGTGCGAGTGAATACTCAGGTGCTGGAAGTATGGAAGGATGCTAGGAGGCTGTATGAGACTGGGGAAATATAGAATATGGGGGATGTGAAAGCAAGTTATGAAAGTATGTGTTGGTAGGCCAAGCCAACGATGAAGTTCCATCCATGCCAAGGCTAACCCACTTGGGGAGGACAGAACTGGAAGATTACCCTTGGAACATGTGGGGAACATGTAGTCTCAAGAAGGCTTCTTGACTCTAAGGCAGAGTCTGATAAGAAGAGTTTGCTAGGGCAGGGGCAGGTGGTCCCACCAGCAAACAGGCTTGTGTACATAGTGGATGTGATCATGTCCTATTCCTATATCCCGAGGGATGGGATAGTGATCCAGCTTATGTTTCTTAATGTACATTGATGATGTTAGGACCGAGTCTAGGGACTCTTTACCTATGTTTAGTTCGATTAACTCAGAACTATAATAACAGCCTCGTATCACTACTGACGTTAGCGACGACTGGTAGATGATTAGGGAGAGGTGAGACCAAAGATCAGACTCGTCATTCTGATTTCTTGCTCTGTTTGACGGGCTGTTCTGTGAGGCCAGCTGACATTTGTGAACCCATGCTGTACTACTCTCCATATAGAGATATTGCTTTAGTTATATGCATAACTAAGTAGCATGACTGAGAGTTGAGTAGTTATTGGTAGGATGCATGTGGACTTATGTTTGGGCCAGTATACTCTCACCGGTCGCTCTTCCTTTTCAGGAGTTTGCCTGTTGAGGAACCAGTCAACTATAATGTTGTTGGCAGGAAACCACTTCGTGTGACAGAGCGAAGGGTTCAGTTCTCTACTTATCACGCCAGACTCAACTACATCAGGTACCCAATATTGATTCACCATGAGGGAAGGTTGCCTCAAGATATACAACCACCCTGAAGGTGCCCGTGTGAGAAGTGTTGGTTTGTGATTGTTCTGATAAATAGACGACACTCTGTTTTGCTATGAACAGTTCAGCATGTTGAGTAATCATGCTCAACGACAGGGAACACCGGTCCGTCTAGTTTGACGGGGGTTCTGCCTAAACGCAGAAGTAACTGATCTTCAGACACTTGAATGGTTCTTTGGACAGCTCTAGTGGCAGGTCTTGAGAAGAACTTCACCAAGTAGTGACTTGTGTCCAAGTAACCCGGTGGAAGGGACTATGGGATTATAGTCCAACCTGAATTGTTGCTGTGAAATAGTTGTCTGATTCTATTAATGTACTGTTGCAGTATCAAGATTATCAACTGTGTTATCCAAGAACTCAGTAACATTGTAGTAGCCATATCTGATTCTACAAGCAGTGTGACTGTAGGAGACCATTGAATTGGTCCGTGACACTTTTCCATTCATGTTCCAGTGCTGTGATAAAGGGACCATTAAATTGGTCAATACCATAGCGGTTCTGCAGTAAGACTGTGCGATGAGTGACAGACCATTAGCTTGGTCAGTGATTCGTTAAGTTCTTCGAAGTAACGACTACTTGGAGTCAAGTCCAGGAAGATAGTCTTCCAACTGGTATTGTTCGAGAAGTGTATTAACAGTGACTCCGTGGGAGTGATAGAGATGCAGTTGGTCCAGTGAAGTGTGGTCCAGCAGTGACTCTAGTGTTGTGGATCCACGCTCGGGAGACAGAGTGGTCTCCAAGGTTCTAGTCATCTCACTGGAAGGAAGCCGGGTGAGTGGCGGACCGACTGGACGGGACATCTGCATCCACTCTACTTCTCAACTCGATGAAGATACCTACATCTCTGAGTCTATCTATACTCTATCTTCTATTTGTGTAAATAGATTCTTCTATCAGGATGTTCATTTCAGTTCTATATTCTCAAGGGTAGAATAAACTTTATGTAAGTTGACTTGCTCTTTGTATAATGATTGAGTGTGGTCTCGGACGATGCCTCAGTGTTCATTGTTCCACAGGTGTAGGTAGTTAGTGGGGGTCTAGAATCTGGAGGGGCTTGTAGACGTAATTAACTAATATGAGATCAACCACAGAGGAAAAAGGTGTATCTGCTCATCCAACCCCTGGGGCTAGAATACACGGGAGTGCCAGAGACATCTAGGGTGTGGTTCACTCTCGCTACCCAAGGTGAACTCGTCACACTCCATATAGAGTGGGGGCTCGTCCGGGATTATTCCAAGCTCTCTGTGTGTTGTAGACCTCTCACATAGTGATAGGGACTTAGTCTTTATCCTCTACTTCAGTCTACATAAGATTCTACTACTTCTACCTAACTCCTAACTGTCTGACAGACATTTGTGTTGTGGTGATTAGTTAGTACTATTGACTATTGATTCATTGTATTGCTTCACCCACACATACTTGAGTACCCACATATCATAGTCAACATGTCTACCCAAGAGTTAGACTTAGACAAAGTTCAGGAAACTGGACGTAAGTCGGGTCTAGAGGGAGATGCTTTGAAATCCTATGTGCAAGAGGTGGAAAGAAATTTTCGCCAAGAGGAAAGAGAGAGGAGGAGAGCAGAAAGAGAACTGGAAGCCAGTAAAGTGGCTCTTGAGGAAAAGAGGATAGCGGCTGATACTGAGATGAAACGGCTTGAGTTGGAAGCCGCGAAAGAAAAACGTGACCATGAGTATCGAATGAAGCTACTTGAGGCCCAAGTGCCTGCTACAGGTGTAACTGATGGAGCTATGGGAGGAGGTGTACCTCCTGGCTCAGAGTCAACCAGTAGACGTGACTACCAGGCTATGAAATGGCCTTTACAGCCGTTCGAACCCGAGAAGGAGCGGATAGACCAATACTTAGAGAAGTATGAAGCCATGGCTATTGCAATGGGACTAGACAAACAGAAATGGTGTTTAAAACTCTCCCAGCGACTCCGTGCCGAAGGTTATGAGGTGTATGCACGCTTGCCACCGGGTCTACAGAATGATTACCCGGCTCTGAAAGCGGCTCTCTTGAAGAGATTCGAGATCACAGCGCACTCATACCGAAGGAAGTTTCGGACTGCGAAGCGAGAACCTGGTGAACTGTTTTCATCATACAGTGTGAGATTGAACTCATACCTTCTTAAGTGGATGGCCTTGGCCGGATTTAAAGAGGAGTATGAAAGTTTGCGTGAGTTGATGGTTGTAGATCAGATGCGAATGCAAATGTCTAAACCCTTGCGAAACTTCTTAGGTGAGAATGGGGCTGAGAGATTGGATATAGTCACCAAGTTAGCCGAAAGATACGTTGAAGTCTATGGCGAGACTGGGGATACCAGTCCAACAGATCCGAGATCGAAAGATAAGGATCAAGGTAAGTCAAAGAAGAAGACCAAAGGTTCTGATGAACCCAAGAAACAGGTAAACTCTTTAGAGAAGATCTCTAACGTCAACCAAGGTAAGAATAGCCCACCTAGTTCTCCAAAGAGGAAGTGGAGTGAACGATGGTGCAAATTCTGCAAGTCCAGCACTCACAATACGAGTGAGTGTAGGAGTAAGCCCAAGGACTTTCACTTTGCTTGTCTTGCAGAGGTTAGGGATAGACCTTGCAGGAAAGTGAAGACGGTTGATGGGAATGGAGAACCAGAGCGACCTCCAGTGGTTGAGGAAGTAGAAGTGAATGGGCAACAGGTGTTGTGCCTCTACGACACAGGATTGCAATTTTCATGTGTAATTGCATCCCACCTGACAGGCCCAGAGCAACTCACCGGGGAGATGACGGAGATACAGCCAGCCAGTAGGAGTGCTGTAGCGCTACGTTGCCCGATTGCCAATGTGGAGATTCGGAGCAAGTACGTTACTGGACGCATTCGGGCGGCCGTCGTACCGGATCCTCTCTATCCCCTAATTCTTGGCCGGAAGTACGTGTTTCTGGGTGAACCAGAACACCCTAGCATCCATAAGTCTAGGCAGGTCAGAGGTACAGAGGAAGAGGGTCTCGAAAAGGTAAGTCTCCGAAATACTCACCCGGATGGAATGAGTAATGCTCGGAGCAAGGATGCGACGGAGTGTCCTTGTTCAGAGCGGTTGCCCAACAATAAAAACCCGTTAATTCAGGGTAAGTTCGAATCTGATAACCAGTCACCGTTAATTCAGACTGGAACAGAGAAAAGGCAGAGGGATCGTAAGTTGGTTCCTGAGAGCTTCAGAGCTAATCTGCTGCGAACGGTACATGTCAGGTCCCCAACCGGACATCTGACTGTAGGGACAACCAGTAAATGTATATCCCGGTACTATTGGTGGCCGGGAATGACAGGCGACGTGCGCAGGTATATTAGGTCTTGTCCAGAGTGCCGTAAATGCACATTTGAGAAACGGACGATGACGAAGATATCCTTAGAGGGTGGAGACCGAGTTCTAGTACTCCTCCCAATCGAGGGGAACGAATTCGAAATCGGGTGGCAGGGCCCATTCCTAGTGGATAAAGTGGGGCTCCACAAGCACTATGGAGTGGTGATCCTGGGAAAGTCTTCTACTTTCCATTCCAGTCTCCTCATGCGCTATGAGGGGAAACCCGATGATAAGTCTACCAGCCCAAGGGCGCCGAGATTCGCTGAAAGAACGGTTCGGGGTTCAGGTCAGGTAGCGGAAAGCCTGTCACACCATAGGCAGTCCTATATGTATGTGCAGGTACCTTCTTCGGTTCAGCCCGGTGCTCGGGGGAACATGACCGGCCAAAGGAACACCCGCAGTGCTAGCTACACTGAGAACCGTGGTCGGAAGAGGTGGGTTGTGTCAGAACAGACACAGACCCTTGGTCCCTCAATCCGACCGACTGCAAGCCAGCTGGGTCCTCGAAAGGGGAAGCTGGAGTTGCAGAAGTCCAGTAAACTCTGGCAGGAACGATCGTTAAATCAGATCGAGACGGGAGCTCTGTTCCGCAAGACACTGCGAGATGCCCGATCGCAGTAGCGGAGTAGGCGTTGATCACCCGTGATACTGAATAGCTTGTCACCCCACCTAAGGTGGTAAAAGTATTCTATACAATATTGACGGGTTAGACTTCCTCACCCGCCATCCGGTCTCTAAGAAGAAAGAACGAACGACATAGACAGCTTCTGCGTAGAAGTGGAACGACGGGGTCGATCCTCTTAAAGTGGGGGCCTATGTGACGAAACGCGATTATCTGTCTTGGGTCGTCAGGATTCCGCACTATTTTGGCGCGTCATCGGGGACTTTCCCAGCTAAGAATAGACTGAGGGAAGCCGATGAATGACTTACGATCCAGAATATTCTCGAAACACCGAAATTCGAGTAACCCGTGATGCTGGGTATCGCTCTAAATTCTCGTGCAGAGAGATCTAGAAACTCTAGGCGGGGAATGACGGTTTTCCCGAGAAAGTATCTTTTCTCGAGAAGCACTCGCTTCTAGTGCGCATTGAGTTGGCACGAAGCGGGAATGTGGCTAAATCAGTCATTCACTTACTGTCGTTGCCACAGAATAGACGCAGGCCGAAGGTGAGCCGTTTTGTGTGCGTCTCCCCTCAACCATTATGCGGCTGACTGTTAGATCAAGGAAGATGAGAAGCCCTTGAAACAGTTCGGAGCTGTCTGGAGGTCTGGTTGTCCAATACAGGTAGATAATTGTTTAAATCATTTAACTTTGTACGTGTGTTCCACACGCCATTGTTCTAACCTCATTACCTATGCGGATGTCCTTGCATACTAATTAGCAAACCGATCGATAACGCAGTTGATGGCGAATCGTGTTTGTTTACCGTGTGCTTGCGAAACAGCTGTTAGGAACGCCGTATTGTGTTGTAAGCGATTTGGGTTCCAAATATGTGTACCATATTTTGACAATCGTTACATCTATTAGGTTGCTGTGTTAGAATAAAACCTAGTTACTTGTGCCGGATGGAAACCTAGATTAGTTCAGTCAGTTGCTGAAGCCGAAGAACGGTTAGAAAAAACCAGGTAAGTTGGTAGGTGGAGTTTCAGACAAAATTGTGCTTAGTTACTAAGTAAAGGAAGAACTTAGTTCTGGGCCACCAGGAATGATGTAACTATGGTGTAATAACTTAATAGTGAATTCATTGTGTGGAACAGCGGATTTCTGTGTCAAGGTAAGTTGCTTTGGTGCTATATTTATATATATATATATATATATGATGGGACATTGTGTGTGTATATATATTAGGTCAGGGCATGTGATACTTCCTGGAGTAAGTCCGAACGCCGAATAGGGCGTCGCGAGATAACACTGCGTGCCGTCGCGATATAAATGTGCGTTCTGAAATCTTGTCTCAGCTATCCTGTCTCTTTCGTACTGGCGCTAGTGCGAGTGAATACTCAGGTGCTGGAAGTATGGAAGGATGCTAGGAGGCTGTATGAGACTGGGGAAATATAGAATATGGGGGATGTGAAAGCAAGTTATGAAAGTATGTGTTGGTAGGCCAAGCCAACGATGAAGTTCCATCCATGCCAAGGCTAACCCACTTGGGGAGGACAGAACTGGAAGATTACCCTTGGAACATGTGGGGAACATGTAGTCTCAAGAAGGCTTCTTGACTCTAAGGCAGAGTCTGATAAGAAGAGTTTGCTAGGGCAGGGGCAGGTGGTCCCACCAGCAAACAGGCTTGTGTACATAGTGGATGTGATCATGTCCTATTCCTATATCCCGAGGGATGGGATAGTGATCCAGCTTATGTTTCTTAATGTACATTGATGATGTTAGGACCGAGTCTAGGGACTCTTTACCTATGTTTAGTTCGATTAACTCAGAACTATAATAACAGCCTCGTATCACTACTGACGTTAGCGACGACTGGTAGATGATTAGGGAGAGGTGAGACCAAAGATCAGACTCGTCATTCTGATTTCTTGCTCTGTTTGACGGGCTGTTCTGTGAGGCCAGCTGACATTTGTGAACCCATGCTGTACTACTCTCCATATAGAGATATTGCTTTAGTTATATGCATAACTAAGTAGCATGACTGAGAGTTGAGTAGTTATTGGTAGGATGCATGTGGACTTATGTTTGGGCCAGTATACTCTCACCGGTCGCTCTTCCTTTTCAGGAGTTTGCCTGTTGAGGAACCAGTCAACTATAATGTTGTTGGCAGGAAACCACTTCGTGTGACAGAGCGAAGGGTTCAGTTCTCTACTTATCACGCCAGACTCAACTACATCAGGTACCCAATATTGATTCACCATGAGGGAAGGTTGCCTCAAGATATACAACCACCCTGAAGGTGCCCGTGTGAGAAGTGTTGGTTTGTGATTGTTCTGATAAATAGACGACACTCTGTTTTGCTATGAACAGTTCAGCATGTTGAGTAATCATGCTCAACGACAGGGAACACCGGTCCGTCTAGTTTGACGGGGGTTCTGCCTAAACGCAGAAGTAACTGATCTTCAGACACTTGAATGGTTCTTTGGACAGCTCTAGTGGCAGGTCTTGAGAAGAACTTCACCAAGTAGTGACTTGTGTCCAAGTAACCCGGTGGAAGGGACTATGGGATTATAGTCCAACCTGAATTGTTGCTGTGAAATAGTTGTCTGATTCTATTAATGTACTGTTGCAGTATCAAGATTATCAACTGTGTTATCCAAGAACTCAGTAACATTGTAGTAGCCATATCTGATTCTACAAGCAGTGTGACTGTAGGAGACCATTGAATTGGTCCGTGACACTTTTCCATTCATGTTCCAGTGCTGTGAAAAAGGGACCATTAAATTGGTCAATACCATAGCGGTTCTGCAGTAAGACTGTGGGATGAGTGACAGACCATTAGCTTGGTCAGTGATTCGTTAAGTTCTTCGAAGTAACGACTACTTGGAGTCAAGTCCAGGAAGATAGTCTTCCAACTGGTATTGTTCGAGAAGTGTATTAACAGTGACTCCGTGGGAGTGATAGAGATGCAGTTGGTCCAGTGAAGTGTGGTCCAGCAGTGACTCTAGTGTTGTGGATCCACGCTCGGGAGACAGAGTGGTCTCCAAGGTTCTAGTCATCTCACTGGAAGGAAGCCGGGTGAGTGGCGGACCGACTGGACGGGACATCTGCATCCACTCTACTTCTCAACTCGATGAAGATACCTACATCTCTGAGTCTATCTATACTCTATCTTCTATTTGTGTAAATAGATTCTTCTATCAGGATGTTCATTTCAGTTCTATATTCTCAAGGGTAGAATAAACTTTATGTAAGTTGACTTGCTCTTTGTATAATGATTGAGTGTGGTCTCGGACGATGCCTCAGTGTTCATTGTTCCACAGGTGTAGGTAGTTAGTGGGGGTCTAGAATCTGGAGGGGCTTGTAGACGTAATTAACTAATATGAGATCAACCACAGAGGAAAAATGTGTATCTGCTCGTCCAACCCCTGGGGCTAGAATACACGGGAGTGCCAGAGACATCTAGGGTGTGGTTCACTCTCGCTACCCAAGGTGAACTCGTCACACTTGCCCGTTTTTGTGTACATTACAATATGTTGCCGCAGTTTCTTGTCTGTGTTTGTGTGTTTACTGTATGTTGTTGTCTTTTCTTGTCTGCTTGTGTATGGTGCGGCGTATTCTGTTTCTTTTATTTTTCTTCATAGACTTCAACAAATGTTTATTGTGTGACAACAGCAGATGAAGCAGGAGCTGCTACCTTGTTTCTTGGCTTGAGCACAATTCCTTAACGGAAGCCATTTCTGAATCTCCTAAAACCAACTTTTAAAGTGGTTCATTCCTCCTGTGCCAGCTGTCTGAATCCTCTGAGCCTTATTGAACCAATTATTGTGCCTTAAGGGTGGGCTTAGGTCTGCACATCTGTCTCACGTCTTCTTCCTATATTGAAGCTCTCCGTCCTTCGTGGCGAAGTGGTCAAGCCGTTTAACTCGGGCTCCGAAGGTTGTGGGTTCGATTCCGGGCCGCGTCCTTCGGTTCACGAGTTAAATATTTCGGAGACTCCTGTGGGTCATCGCTAGAGCTACGGAGTTCGTGCATTGTGCGACGCTTTCCGCGCCGCGGAAAGAGACCGAGCCATATGGGATAAAACCAGGTGCATTGAAGTCGACCCTGCCAACTTTTAAGCGACTTAAAAAAATTCTTCTTTGTTTTTAAAAATCCGACAGACGGTGTAGGTTTTGCTATGCCTTTCCCAAAACTGGACGTGCCATTCGTCATCTTCCGGTCCAAAATAGCGGATAGGCTGTTGAGTTGTTAAGACATCTAGAGTGTTTTTGCTTCTGGCTACGGTTTGCTTACGCCATTCCTCATTTTGGACTGGTAGTATACATTTCCGTCTCCCATCCATGGAGTTAAGAGCGTGGAGCGACACAGTGAGCTGTGGATTTCGTGTGGTATGTTTTTACATCTGACACCGTGGTTTGTATTGTGAACTTCATGTTCAGAAAAATGGTGGACGGACGGATGCTGAACAAGCTAGTTTCCCCGGGAAGGTTAACCCGGTCAACAAATGCCAGCAGTAGTCGGATGTGTCGATCTAACGGGGAAAGAACGCAGCTCTGCTGTAAACAAGCACAACGCAAACACGTCCGAAAAGAAAACAAAAAACTCCGGATGAACGCAGAAGAAGAACTAGCTGATTTTGCCTAATGCAGTAATGTGTGTGCAACTTCTGGTTTTCTAGTGACTGCCGCAGGTAAAAACTGAAAACAGTCCGCGTTGACGCAATTTTAGGTAAGTGAAATATTCATCGGAATGCGTGAAGTAAAACACAGTGAAGATGATCATGTTTTTAATTTATGAAAAATGTAAACAAACACTATAAAATGTAAAATAATAGTAATATTTTAAATATTACAATAAGAAACAAAGAAATTTAAAATGTCATAAGCTCAATCATAATGAATCACACTACAGGAACATTGTTTCCATATGGAAAATTCCCGCTTGGCCTTTTGTCTGTGCCAGAGTTTGGCTTAGAGATTTATACGGTATCTTCGTCATAACTAATCCCCAGCCATTATAAATGTCGACTATTTAACCAACACAGTGGAATTAATTCATTCGGTAGCATGTCCTTTGCAGAATATGCTCCATTAACCTTCCGGAAAACCTCTCGATCATAAGCAAGATGCCCCGCATCCGATACACCCAACTGAAGATCATCTGTCACATCCTGCACCCATCTTCTCTTTGGCCTTCCTCTTCTTCTCTTCCCAGGCATATACCCCTCCATTATTGTTCTCTTCAAACTTTCGTGACGTTTCAAGTGACCATAATATTTCAATTTTCTTTCTTTTATCGAACCAACCTGATGTCTCGCCATCTATTCAAACCGCTGCTTGTTGGTCTAGATAGAGCATGCTTATGAGTTGTATTACATGTGATGGAAAGCCCATATTCCTTATTATTTCCCAAAGTTTCTGATGTTGTACATAGTCAAATGCCTTTGAATAATCCACAAAACATGAGGATAGGTTTACATTAAATTCTCTGCACTTCTCTATTATTAAACGCATGTTGGGAATGGGATCTCTTGTTCCTCTTCCTTGTCTAAATCCAGCTTGAACCACGTTAATTTCTTCTTCCATTTTCTTACGAAGTCTTGCCATTATGATTTTTAGTAGAATTTTACTTGCATGACTGATCAGGGCAACAGTTCTATAGTTGGTGCATAATTTCAGGTTGCCCTTTTTTGGTATTGGAATGAAGATAGTTCTCTTCCAATCTTTTGGCCATATACCATATTTCCATATCGTTTTACATAATGCGTGATAGATTTGTATGCTTTCTTTGGGATTACAAAAATTAAAACAGAACGCGTTGTTACGATCTTGAAAGGAAGGTGATGTATACGTCAGAATGTTAAAGTAAGACAGTGAAGATCAACATCTTTTTATGAATTTCAGTA
>JACEFZ010024227.1:15000-57500 GCA_014155875.1 Cepaea nemoralis | reverse complement strand
AACTAAACTAAACTATATTTTTATTGTATCACTTTGCCTCTAGAATATCTATTTTCTCTTTTACTTATTATTTTGCGTTTTCTCGCTTTGAACTCAAGCGTACACGAACTACTACTTCCAGTGCACTGGACTGATTTTGCGTGTGCTTTTGCTTTCCCTATTATCAATATCTTCGCTAGCAGGTAAACCCATTCCCACATCAGAGGTACTTGTAATTTACGTCCCCAAGTCAAGTACGACAAGTCAAAATTTTAGTCCAACTGACCCGTGTAGGGTTTGAACCCACTACTTCGGCATCAGTACACCGGATGTTTACAAACGAGCGCTATTATCTATTCGGCCATGATGACATCACATGCCATCTTTAAGGGTGGGTATCTGATTGCGCTTCTCATTGTATAGTGTCCAGTATTTAATCTTATCTCTGCTTTATCTTTGTTCTTTTATGAATACTTATTCTACCTGAAACTTGAAACTATTTCACTTGTTATAACATCCTTGCCTTCTTTTATTTAGAAACGGAACACGGAATAGCGTTCACATATGTATAAAGCTGAGTTGTGAGTTGTTGCAAGACAATATTAGTTTACATGGTATGGGACATTAATGGTAAGAACATAATTGAACTGGCGGAATAGAGCCGACACTTTAATGGAAAAGCAATAGATTGTAAGATTAAAGAGGATTCTTCAAGTTGTAATCATGGATTATTCAGGAATTAAGGAGCAACTTTATAAAAGAGAATAAGTAGAAAAAAGAAATCTCAAGAGTGAGAATAACATAATGATGTCAATATTTTTAAGATCTGTGTTTAGGCTGTGAGAACATGGGATGTGATCGGCTCCTATGTTTTTGAATCGCTGATTTGCCAGAAAAGGGGAAATCCGAGGAGTTTCGATTCAAGGGTATTCCCGGGAACGTGTTATTAAAGATTCACCCTTGATCTAAGAGTGAGTGAATACATGTCTCCAAAATCGATCATTCCTATTTCCCTTCCTTTAAAACTTCTTCACTGGATTAAATCAAAGGGAAAAAATCTGATTTGAGCAATGTCTGCACATTAAATAAAAATATAAATATTTGATAACATGTTTAGTGTGGTCAAATGTAAGTATTCCTCTCGAAATACAGTTTACCAAGATGAACAATAGCGGTTTGAAATCTTGCTTGTCCGTGCAGCACATTGGAATAATTTAAACGATATGTTGATTTTCTATTCAAGTTTATGGTCAGTGGTCTGCCTTAAATTTTTTAATGGGATATTAACGTTGAAGTCCAACTGATCTGTGTAGAGAATGATCACTTACCCTGCCATCAGCGCATTGGCAGTTCAAACGCCAGAGCATTAAACCACTCGACCACGTAGATTTGAAGAGAAAAAAGATCACAGCAGTCAAGTATCTCAACAAAGATCACACCAGTCATGCAATCTGAACAAAGATCACATCATACATACAATCTGAACAAATATCACATCAGTCATACAATCTGAACAAAGATTACACCAGTCTTACAATCTGAACAAAGATCACATCATTCATACAACCTGAACAAAGATCACATCAGTCATACAATTTGAACAAGATCACTACAGTCAAACATCTGAACAAAGATCACTACAGTCAACATCTGAACAAAGATCACTACAGTCAAACAATCTGAACAAAGATCACATCATACGTACAATCTGAACAACGATCACTACAGTCAAACAATCTCAACAAAGATCACTATAGTCAAACAATCTGAACAAAGATCGCTTCATACATACAATCTGAACAAGATTACACCAGTCATACAATCTGAACAAAGATCACATCAGTCATACAACCTGAACAAAGATCACATCAGTCATACAATTTGAACAAAGATCACTACAGTCAAACAATCTGAACAAAGATCACTACAGTCAAACAATTTGAACAAAGATCACATCATACATACAATCTGAACAACGATTACTACAGTCAAACAATCTCAACAAAGATCACTACAATCATACAATCTGAACAAAGATCACTACAATCAAAATATCTGAATGAAGATCACGGCATTCGACTCGCGGATTCGACCCATGACCACTAAGTCGGCAAGCAAGCGTCTGTCCAATATGCTGCCGGGATTCCCTATCTACTCTTATGGTAAATCAATAGAGTTGTTCAGAAGTGCCAGACAGACAGTTCGTTAGCTAGTTAGTCGCGCCTCCAACTTCACGGCAATGGGTCGTCCCCATTATGCTCCGTTCATGTGCCAGTAAATATCACACACAATGCTCCTCACTGCCCAATGTTAAAAGTGGAACAGACAGGGATCTCGGCAAGCCAACAGCCCATATAGGTACACTTATTACTGCTGCCGCTAGAATGCCAACACAAAAGTCCTCCATGAAAAATAGAGTTAATTGTCGATGGAATTTGCAGTCACCAACTGTGTGGGATACCAAAGCATTATTCTAGATTGAATCTCCGATATTCGCAATGCCCATGGCTGTGTCAACAAATATTGATTTCTTGACCTCAAACATTGTGAGTAGAGGTATCTACGATTAAAGGAAAATTAAGGTACCGTTAGGCAAAGTGGAGATCTTGTTTAGCTGTCACCTGCCACTGGGATCAGCGTGAAATCATCTTCTGTAACACTTATATTCTAAGTCGCATAACTCACTGATGTATTTAATGTCGTAATCAAAGCCCGTATGTTGCTCTTAGCATTCTCACTTTTGTTGTTCCATTTGTTCTATGCCAATCACATGTGCTTTAGTTTTTGCTGTGCAAAGTTTGTTATTTCATGCAGTTTCTATCACTACATTCCCTTTGACCGTGAACCTGAATCTTCAACTGTGCTCACTTTCAGTATTACACCTGCATTGATAATATATCTGCGTATAATTTCGTTTTATCGAATGTCATTATTTGTGTGTGCCTGAGAGATATAAATGATATTTGTCGCTTTGCTTTTGCGCTGACTAAATTGGCTTCTAAAATTATATTTCTGTTGTTTTTAGTACTACTGTTTCTACAGTGTATCCAACTTGGAGTATTTCTATTCCTCCAGTACAAAGGGATCGTATACTTCATTGCCAAAATATTTTCAAACATTACTCATTCTATTTCCACTCACAATTTTTTGGACATGTTATGAGAAGAACGAAAGGAGACTAAACCTTTTTACAAACCTTTGAGAACAAAGTTTTAAGACGCATCTTTGGACCTATTAGGGATACACAAAGTGGAGAGTGGAAAAGAAGAATTAACAAAGACATTTATGATCTGTTTAAGTCCCCGCTAATCACTGGTATCATGAAGGCTAATAGACTACAATGGCTGGGGCATATAGAAAGAATGAAAGATAATAGGGAAACATAACTTGCTTACACTCAGGAAATAAATGACCGTAGACCCCGAGGTAGACCAAGAAGACGGTGGAGAGATAATATATAGACAGACCTACAAGCACTTGGAATTAACAACTGGCAAGAAAAGGTCAACCAGAGAGGCGAATGGAGACGGATTGTATCGGACCTCTGAAGAAGAAGAAAAAGAAGAAGAAGAAGAAGAAGAAGAAGAAGAAGAAGAAGAAGAAGAAGAAGAAGAAGAAGAAGAAGAAGAAGAAGAAGAAGAAGAAGAAGAAGAAGAAGTTATGAGAAGAAATGGATTGGAGAACTTAGTGACAACTGGCAAGATCGAAGGGAACCGACCAAGAGGAAGACCGAGAAGAAAATACCTGGATGGCATTGGCCATATGGCATGGACAAGACAGGAACACTGAGCTGATCCACGACTCTGGTGATCGAGTGAAATGGCGAGTCATGACCGCCCACGCTTTCTGGCATGGCACATGATTGATTGATTGATTTCCAGCATATACTGTACACCAATAAGGCGACAAAATACAAACCTGTCTGACTCCCTTTTCTAAATAAAATTAGTTCATTATATCATCACATAATCTTATGGCTGCCTTTTGTTCAATGTATATTCATTCATTCATTCATTCAGTACCATGTCTTTTGCAGAACTTCGCTCCCATAAGAACCTTCCGGAAACCTCTCGATCATAAGCAAGATGTCCCGCGCCCAATACACCCATCTGGAGATCATCTGCCACATTCTGCACCCTATTTTCTCTTTAGGCTACCTCTTCCGCTCTTCCCAGGCATATACCTCTCCATTATTGTTCTCGACCAAACTTTCGTGACGTTTCAAGTGACCAAAATATTTCAATTTTCTTAGTTTTATCGTCTTTAGTAGCCAACCTTCTTCAATATTCAGCTCTTGAGGTATGGGTGCATTTGTTCTTTTCTTCACCCAAGATATCTTAGAACTCGTCTATAACATTTATATTCAAAGGCATTTATGCGCTGCTTCAGCTTGTTTACTAAGTGTACAGGTCTCACAGGCGTATGTTGCAATGTGAAAGATGCATGCTCTTAAAAATCTTTTTTTTTGGTAGTTCTGTCTGTCCCACTCCATAATTTATTCAGTTGTTTTAGTCTTTGAAGAGCAATTAATAGTCGCCGTTTAATTTCTTTCATTGTGTCATCGTTGTGACATATGATATATGAAGATGAAGCTGAATGCTGATAATAATTTTGATATTACACTCTACAGAAGATATCCTAGGGCTACCTACCGCAAGCTGACTACTCTGTAAGCGGACTACTTTTACATTTGTCACCGCTAACAGTTCTGGACCGCCAACCTGAACTCTTTTAGCTATCATAATGCGGACGTTAAATATAGCCCATGTTATTTACAAACGACGATAACAGGAGAAAGGTTATGTGCGGCTGCATTAATTTTCTCATTTATTGCGGTGATATGGATAACTGTTATCTGGATTAAGTTTTGAGATTTGAGATGAAATAACTGCTCTATCGCTCCACTCACTTTGGTCTCAGTGTGAGAGAGGGTTTGCGGTGTTCTTGCCTAGCTCATTGAAACGTGTTAATAATATCATATTTATGTGTTGTTTATTGACGTCGCTTTAAATATATGAGTATAACGTTCGTTTGCTTGATGCGAAGCGAGAGAGAGAGAGAGAGAGAGAGAGAGAGAGAGAGAGAGAGAGAGAGAGAGAGAGAGAAGAGAGAGAGAGAGAGAGATGGAGATAGACAAACATATAGAGAGAGACAGTTGAGCGAGAAATGGGAGCAGAGTGGAATGTTGAAGTGAGAGAAAGTATACAAACTGAGTGTATGAGAAGTTAATAGACTGTTTAGTATTGAGTGAGAGAGCGAGTGAATGTTTGCGTCCGTGCGTGAGTGAATTTATTGAGTGAGAGAGAGAGAGAGAGAGAGAGAGAGAGAGAGAGAGAGAGAGAGAGAGAGAGAGAGAGGTAAAAGAAGTGGAAAAGAGACACACAGAGATAAAATGACACACATTACACTCACACAGACACACACGCACCGCGATAAGACAGAGCGTGGAAGAGTGAGAAAATTAGAGATATAAAGTGGTAGTTTCTGAGACACTGTGTCAAACTGAGTGATATATACAAAGATGGAGACAGACAGACAGACAGACAGACAGACAGACAGACAGACAGACAGACAGACAGACAGACAGACAGACAGACAGACAGACAGACCATGGTCCAACTATTAATAGACTGAGCGCGTGTAATGAGAGAAAGAGTAAATGACAGAGAATGAAAGTGTGCACGAGAGGTGAGAGTGAAGCGGTGAGGAGAGAGAGGGAGAGAAACTGAGAGTGAAAGACAGAGAAGCAGAGAAGGAGACAGAGAGATAGTGAGAGAAAGTATGTGTTTGTGTGTGTTAGAGAGAGAGAAAGAGAATAAACGACAGAGAAATGAAAAAAGAAAGAAAGAAAAGAAAGAAAAGAAAGAAAGAAAAGAAAGAACTAAAGAAAAGAAAGAAAGAAAGAAAGAAAGAAAGAAAGAAAGAAAGAAAGAAAGAAAGAAAGAAAAGAAACTGATACACTTAATTGCATATCCTTTTACAGGACTCTGCAGTCGACACCGATATTTTTTTGCTTTTGTGATATCTTGGCGAATCATAATATACATGACAGACAGAAAAACCAATGACTAAGTACTACAGGAGACAAATGAAAATTGTAAATTGATTAGAGAAATTAGACGTAGACAGTCAACATTTTTGGGACATGTTATGAGAAGAAATGGATTGGAGAACTTAGTGACAACTGGCAAGATCGAAGGGAATAGACCAAGGGGAAGACCGAAAGGAGAATACCTGGATGGCTTGGCCACATGGCATGGACGAGACAGGAACACTGAGCTGATCCACGACGCTGGTGATCGAGTGAAATGGCAAGTCATGACCTCCCACGCTTTCCGGCATGGCGCATGATTGTTTGATTGATATCTTGGCAAGTTTAAGTTCACGAGTTTACCATTGTGTGTTGGGGAGGGAGAAAGAGAATAAGCGACAGAGAAATGAAACAAAAGAAAGAAAGAAAGAAAGAAAGAAAGAAAGAAAGAAAGAAAGAAAGAAAGAAAGAAAGAAAGAAAGAAAGCCACGGAGCGAGCCCGTGATACACTAACAAGCTCATATACAGGACAGTAGGGGTGACTTTGATTTGAAGCTCACCGCCTTAATGCCTCGATACATCACTTCTCAATGGTAAGTAAAGGGAATCTGTACACGTTTAAGTTACACTTAGCATATGGTGCTATTTACCAAAAACAAAACAAAAAAACATTAAACGGGCAGATACTAGAACAAGTAACAAGTTTCTCTTCTCTTGGACATATAATAACAGATAATGGCAGAAGTGAAATGGAAATCTAAAAGAGAATAGGGTGGCCAAAAATGCTTTCAACGGCATGAAATCAGTATTAACATCTAGAGAGATTAATAACGCATTAAAAATTAGAATTGTTAAATGTTACGTATATTCAACGCTAATATATGGCTCGGAAGCCTGGACATTTAACAAGGAACTAGAATGTAGCATAGAAGCCCTGGAGATGTGGATATACAGACGAATAGGTCGTATTTAATGGAAACAAAAACAATCAAATGCAGAGGTCCTAGAAAAACTGGGAATGAAGAGAGAGTTGATGAAAGAAATAAAGAGGAGACAAGTGAAATATTTTGGCCACGTTAAAAGACATGATACTGTTATAAAAACCATACTGGAAGGCAAGGTTGAGGGCAAGCGAGCAAGAGGTAGACAACGATACAAGTGAGAGGATAACATCAAGAGATGGTCGAACATCAGCCTGACAGAATGTACAGTCAAGGCAAGAGACAGACAGTGTTGGAGATCCATTGCAGCCAACCTTCATTGCGGAGACGGCAACTGATTGATTGACAAACAAAATAGTTGCACGCCTTTCACAGGACGTCCATCCATCCATCATGTGCCATGCGGATAAGCGTGGACGATCATGTCTTGCGATCTCACTCGATCACAAGAGTCGTGGATCAGCTCCGTGTTCCTGTCCCAACCATGCCACGTTGCCATGCCATCCAGGTATTTACTTCTCGGTCTTCCCCTTAGTCTCTTCACGTCGATCTTGCCAGTCATCATCAAGTTCTCCAAGTCATTTCTTCTCATAACAGGTCCAAAAAAAAAATTTGTGACTGTCTACGTCTAATGCCTCTAATCAGTTTACGATCTTCATTTGTTTCTTGAAGGACTTGCTCATTGGTTTTTCCGCTCTGCCCATGCTATTCTTTGCATTTTCCTCAGAAACCACATTTCTACACCAATCATCTGTTTTTCAGCTTGACTACTTATTGTCCACGCTTCACATCTATAGAAATGTATAGGTTCTATGTAGCACTTCAGCACTCATTTTCTCGTTTTAATTCACAGGACGTAGCAGTCGTCAACTCCAGCATTTTGGATGTTCGTGATTCCTGGGCCAGTTTTATGTTCAGTAGTTTGCCATTGCATTCTGAACGTCCGGCACCTATACCTTTGTCGAAAAAAAACAGCACCGCTGTGTTTCGAACCCGGGTATACGGGATTACGAATTGCGACCGCAAACTATTCCCCATGGAGACCTGTGCTATAGATGGTGCTATAGTCACAATGTTATAGACCAATCGGTACTTCAGGGTCATGTGGTCAGCATCTTGCCGGTCGCTTTTACTTCCCAAGACATATCCTGCTTACCCATGTTAGGTTTGGTCAACCTGGAATTCCAGGTCAATTTAACAATGCATGAAGGCACCGGTCAACGTCGGGACTACGTTCTTGGAAAACGCGACTTTAAGTGAAACGACGTAGAGCGAAACACTATTTTCCATAGAATTAAATGAAATACAGTGTATTATGTAATGTTTATTTTGATGGTTATTGATATTTATTGGCTAAATAGAGGTGGGTTGGAGGGCGAATGGTAGAGTTATTGGGACGTAGAGGCATTAAATTCTGCCTCTTCTTCTGAGGATGAAACTTTAACCTCTTCCTGCCTCTTTTCCTGACTCTTCTCTGATTGAACCAAAAAATTTTCCAAGTCTGTTTCACAGTAACCGCCCACCTCAATCATGGCCTTTAACTCTGCAGGGAAACGCTCTGCAGCTGCAGTATCAGCACTCGCCGCTTCACCTGTTGTCTGAATTTCTGTGCAGGTGTGAGCGCTTCTTAAAGCGTTCAAACCAACCATGACTCGCTCCAGAACTATCATCCAGCACTACTAGTACTGCTCTCACCTTCGTTCTTAGCTAGATCTTCATAGAGAGACTTTGCTTTCGCTTGGATAACCATCTTGCTCACAGGCATATTCCGTTGGTTCTGGTCTTCACTCCAGACGGCCAATGGTGCTTCCATGTTCTCCATAAGAATACTTCTGGTACGAGTGATCTTGGAAGCACTCAAAGGGGTTACGTTTTTAGCACACTCTTTTATTTTGTCAGCACCTGCATTAATTGCCCTTACCGTGGGTGGAGGTAAAACATGGACTTTACCGATATCAACTAGCCCGATTGCCAGCCTCAAAATGACGTTATGGCGACACGTAGCGATGTAAAGTTAAGTTTGTCCCCTATGTGACAATGACGTAAACCGAAGCGACGTATAGCGAGGCCGTCCAGTATGCCCGTTGCAGATACAAACCCATGACCACCGGTTAGACAGGTAAGCAAGCCTCTATCTACTACGTTTCCGCGACCTTCATGACCTAGTTTACATAAAACTATCAATATAGTGATCTATTCTAGTGGATAGTTCGCTGGCCTGCCAAGACAGTGGACCGAGTTCAATCCCCAGTAGGGACATCCCGTGTGTTGCCGGGGCCCATAAGGGAAGCAAAGAATAGCAACACTGTAGCCTACCACGCATGTCGAAGAGGCGACTAAGGAGGCTTGATGGTTCCGTCGCCCTGCTACTGAGTGAGTGCGTGGCGCGACACTGTGAGCTATGAGTTTCGTGTGAAATGCTTTTGAATCTGCCTGAGGTTTTTTTTTGGAATGTGACTGCATGTTCGGAGTGATGGCAGGTGGCTATGTCCCAGAGTTGACCGGTTTTGCCTTATGCAGAAATGCGTGGCTGCTGGGCTTCTGGTTGACTGCCACTGCCATCAGCGATGAACTGTATTTTCGTGGACTGTGTGGGTGAACATTTAGGAAACATTCAGATAGGAAAATGACAGCCGATTCCATCAGAGATGAACTGGGTGTTTCGTGGGGGACTGGTGGCGGCATTATGCACAGTGTATTTGTGCGGGCTGTTGTTTGTCGAGACTCCTGTCTTTTCCACTTTTCACATTGGGCAGTGGGGAACGTTTTGTGTGATATTCACTGGCACAGGAACGGAGCATAATGGGAACGACCCGTTGCTGTGAAGTTGGAACTGCGACTAACTAACTAACTAACATGTTTATAGACCAATCGGCAATCTGGGAGATGTAGTTGTATCACACCGTATGTGTATTTATGTATGTGTGTATGTGTGTGTGGGGGTGGGGGTGGAGGGTGGGGGGGGGGGGGCTGTGTGGTTCTTTCTTCTGAGTGCATGTCCTGGCTGCTAAATACAGTATCCTCGGATGGCATGTCTAATCTACGTCACATATCTGAACGTATCTGAGCTGAACAACTTGTTTAATCTATGATACCGTTTCTCCGCTCATTAAATGACACGCTTAATCTTTGATACATGATGTTTTCACCTGGGTACAAGAGGTAGCGTTATTTTAGATATACCATTTTTCTTTCATCTCGTTTAGTAACATATCATGGGTGTCAGATTGTCTTACCGAGTATCAGTTTACATCCACTCAAGTTTCCTTCAGTGAGGTCTTGATATGTAACACATTCATCATTATTGTCCAGGAGATTCCCTAAGTTGAAATTGTCCCCCATCAGTCATTCCAAATGCCACTCTATCTTTACCCAGCCATATGTCGATCCACTGTTGCTGTCTTGTGTAAATTACTTCTTGTATCGTGGATCCATTTACTGTATGCTAACATTTCCCCTTCTCCGCATCATTGGCATTCATCCCTCTGTAATTATCATGTCCAGACGGGGGGTACGGGGTGTCAGGCATTGGTAGCACCTTTGGTAAGGATGGCTCTCATGTCCTTTCAGGACCCGTCCCCCACTGGTCCAAGTCTGACACCCAGCTCGTGCCTGTGGCTCCTAGTAGCTGTCAGCATGCGACAGCGGCCACCCCCCGGGCAACAGCTGTGAGAGGCTGGCTAAACCAGGCATGGGTATCCGATTTGGTGTCAAACCAAGAGGTAAACTAGGGTATGCCTACCCAGCATGTGAAGACAGGATTCGGCAGACTGCGCGGAAGAAATCATTCCTGATTCAACGGGCAAGACGGCGTTTACCTGCAAAGCGTTGTGGAACGTAATGAGCACGGCAAGGCACGTAGAGCGCCCTGGTCATCCACTGCACCTGTATTCGTCTCCAATCGTCTCGACTTGTCTTGCCACTGGACTCAGATGGACTCAGGCGAGAGAGTGAGGTCGACGAATTGCGCAACTCTTCCTCACTTTAATCCAAGTCATCGCGCAAGTCATTCTTCATCCAACGTCACATATCACCTATCTTGGCAGCACCGTGTCACAAGCTGCCACAATCGATGACGAAGTGAATGCAAGAATCTCCAAGGCCAGTGCAGCCTTTGGCAGACTGTACAAGAATGTATGGGACAGAACTGGAATAAGCCTGCAAACAAAGCTAAAAGTCTACAAAGCAGTTGTATTATCCACACTGCTATATGCTTGTGAAACCTGGACTGTTTATCAGCGACACGCTAGGAAATTAAACCACTTCCACACAGTCTGCCTAAGGAAGCTACTGAAGATTAAATGGCAAGACAAGATTCCAGACACTGAAGTCCTAGAAAGAGCATCCATACCCAGTATCCACACTTCTACTGATGAAGAATCAGATTCGCTGGGCTGGTCACTTGACTCGCATGCCAGATCACAGGCTCCCTAAACGAATTTTCTACAGCGAACTGCGTTGTGGTAAACGCTCCCAAGGTGGCCAGAGGAAACGTTTTTAAAGACACTCTGAAAATTTCACTGAATGCTTTTGGAATTCATCATGACACCTGGGAGGCTGCAGCCAGAGACCGAAATTCGTGGCGTGCATCATTGCGCAAAGGTGCAGTTATATGTGAGGCAACCAGGACTGCAGAGCTGTGAAGAAAAGGCAGGACAGAAAAACCACTGCAGGAAATCCTCCTCCAGAGACGTCAAGCATTCTTTGTCCACATTGTCAAAGAACATTTCGAGCCAAAATAGGCCTTATCAGCCATCTTAGAACCCACGGCTCCACACCTTCAACCCCACTGGATGAAATGAATGGTCATCATCATTCTTGATGGACAAACAACAACAACAACATCATGTCCAGACATTCATGGTGTATACACAACCACAATATTTCCTCATTTTATTTATCGCAATAAAGGACCGTTCTCACTATTCTCTTTTTTGTTCCCTTTCGCCAAATGAATTCTTTTCTATATATATATATATATATATATAATATATATATATATATATATATCTATATATATATATATATATATATATAATATATATATATATATATATATATATAATATTATATATATATATATATATAGTCATATCTTCTTCTTTTCTTTAGCGTTCCGAGCCCCTTGAGGTTCTTTGCGTTCTTAAACCGATTTGTAGAACATCCATGCTTTACGCCTGAATAAAAGCACGGCAAAACGCATTTCTTATTTGTATTGTTTCTTGTGTTGTCTATCTGTTCCAATTCATAGTTATGTTAGTTACTTTAGATTGTGCAGGCCCTTGTGCAAAATCATTATATTTCACCATTCATTGAAAAAATCATCGCGACGGCAATACAACGTTCTGTCAATGAATGTGGGGGAAACGACGGAGGGATACAGAGATGAACTGGAGAAAAAATCTGCTACAGTATGCTCTGTCATTTCTGCCCGGGGACATCATACAATGGAGCTTCCCCGGGTTGATATAAAAATCGAGTCCCGGTGCACATAAAAAATAAGTTAATTAAATGAAACAAATTTTAAAAATATGAAATAACTATAGGTAAAAATTTTGTTAAAATAAAAAAATTAAGGTTTGATTTCCCGGCTGTGTTATTCGGTTCACGAGTGCAATATCTCGAAGACACCTGACGGTTGTCGCTGCTGGAGCTACGGAATTCGTGATTGTGCGATTATTCGACAGGCAGCCTGTGGAAAGAGACAGAGCCATAAAGTAAAAGGGACAACAGAGTGTTTCCAGGCACCAGGGCTGGGTTCTATAATGGCCAAGACCTATTGACGCTGTCCTCGCGAGCGTCCTGGGCAACAGGTCCCTTTGGGGTCCTGGCTAAAGTCAGTAGGATCGTTCATTCCTCCGAAGTCGGAGAGTTTCTGTCTGCACGGCGAGGAACCACCAGTCTGCACACCAATAAACCAGGCATGGGACAACGGATACTCACGCAAACCTCAGGTCTGGTATGACATCACACTGATGTTAGACAACAGAATGTTTTCATCCGGCATACAGGACTTCGCGCTGGATTTCACAGCCAGTAACACAAGCAAGCAAGCAAGAATAGTAAAACCGGGGGAAATTAAAATTTGATCCTTTCGCTTCAAAACACCAATGATTTGCCCAATAAAAGCATTACTTTGTTCATGTCCACGCTGTGTCCGTGTTCTTTGACTGAATGATCTTGGCTAATACCATATTTGTCTATGTTCACTGTTGTCAGTATTTGAAATTTAATTAAATTTTTGTAACACATTTTCATAATTAACTTGAACCCAAGCTCTGAAAATGCGCACGGAGGAATATTATGATTATAAATATGGTGTGTCTGAAGCAACCAATAAATACATGTCTAGCAATAAATGTAAGTCAGTATGTATAAATCATATTTGAAAGCAAAAAGAGAACATGCATTTTATGATCAATGATGCATACAAATATTAACATGAATGGTAAATGTATTGGATACGTGTATACGCTAATTATAATAACATCCACTGGTAAATGATCCGTTTTCACGCCATGAGGAACATTGTTTTTAAACCGATTGGTATTCCGTGACAAGGTCGGAAACACACTCGCCACATTTACTTCCCACGCAAATCTCATGATACGCATTCTTAGGTTGGGTTGACTTGGTAGTCAGTAAGAAAAAACCTAAAGAACATTTGTATGTGCCATAAGTCGCAGGTTTCTTATGAAATAGGGCGTATATATATTGTTCAAAACAAAAACAAAAACGCACCATTTTTGGTCTTACTTTTATGAAAGATATTTGCTGATTGGACATCAGTCAACCTATCGACTGTGTTTATCTGGTCATTAACTTTTCATGGGTACCTGAATTGTACTCATCTCATGATTCGTGAGGTCATGAAAGAGGTCAATGTCAAAACAACATTTTTGATAATAACTCGTGACAGGTTTATGATAATGACTTGGAATTTACTGAACACAAAACTTTCTGACCATAATATTGAATGTCTATAAAGGAAGCCCCTCGAATAAATTCAGATGAAAATTTAGTGCGCAAGTACGGCTCATCTCACTACAGAACAACGACTCAACATCATTGGATGTTTACAGGCTGGACAGTCACAAAGTGTAGTAGCCAGAGAATTTAATGTGGTTAGAAGCACCATTAGGCGCCTTTGGGGGAGATTTAAAGAAACTGGCTCAGTGGTAGACCGGCCCGCGCAGTGGAAGACCCAGAATCACAACAGCTGCCGAAGACCGCTTCAAACGGCTGCGTCACGTTAGGAATCGATTTGCATCTGCGTCCTCCACAGTCCAGTCAATGCCAGGAGCTCGTGGAATTTCAGATCAAATGATCAGAAACAGGCTGCACGACCCTGGTCTTTGGGCTAGAAGACTCTACTGAGGTCCTATTCTTACGGACCGGCATCGCTAGAACCGACTGCAGTGGGCGAATCAGCATCGTCAAATGTTGGTACAAATTTGCAATGGAAACTGCAGTAATGTTGTGTGTGTGTGTGTTGTTTTTTAATCAATATTTATAGACCAGTCGGCACTCGGGGTTATGTGGTTAAACAGTATATTTATAGACCAGTCGGACTCGGTGTGATGTTGGTTGAACAGTATATTTTTAGACAGTCGGCACTCGGGGTGATGTGGTTTTTGAACAGTATATTATAGACCCAGTCGGCACTCGGCGTGATGTGGTTGAACAGTATATTTATAGACCAGTCGGCAATCGGGGTGATGTGGTTGAACAGGTATATTATAGGCCAGTCGGCATCGGGGTGATATGGTTGAACAGTCTATTTTATAGAACAGTCGGCACTCGGGGTGATGTGGTTAAACAGTATATTTATAGACAGCCGGCACTCGGGGTGATTGTGGTTGAACAGTATATTTATAGACCAGTTGGCACTCGGGTGTGATGTGGTTGAACAATATATTATAGACAGTCGGCACTCGGGGTGATGTGGTTGAAAGATATTTATAGACCAGTCGGCACTCGGGTGATGTGGTTAAACAGTATATTTTTAGACCAGTCGGCACTCGGGTGATGTGGTTGAACAGTATATTTTTAGACCAGTCGGCACTCGGGGGGGGATGTGGTTGAACAGTAATCTATAGACAGCGGCACTCGGGGTGATGTGGGTTTAAAAAGTATATTTTAGACCCGCGGCCTCGGGTGGTGGTTGAACAGATATTTTTTGACCAGTCGGCACTCGGGGAGATGTGGTTGAAAAGTATATTTTTAGACCATTCGGGATCGGGGGTGGGTTTAACAGTATATTTATGACCAGTCGGGGACTCGGGGTTTTGTGGTTAAAAAAGTATATTTTTAGACCGTGGCACCCGGGGTTATGTGGTTGAACACAATTTTAGCCAGTCGGCCTCGGGGTGATGTGGTTGAAAATTTTTATAGACCAGTCGGGACTCGGGTGATGTGGTTTGAACAGATTTTATAGCCAGTCGCAATCGGGGTGGTTTTGAAAAAGTATTTTATAGACCAGCGGCATCGGGTGATGGGTTGAACAGTATATTTATAGAAAATCGGCAACGGGGGTGATGTGTTGAAAAGTATATTTTTAGACCCTCGCAATCGGGGTGATATGGTTGAAATTATTTTTAGAAAAAGTCGGCACTCGGGTGATGTGGTTAAACAGTATATCTATAGACCAGTCGGCACTCGGGATGATGGTTGAACAGATATTTTAGACCATTGGCACTGGGGTGATGTGGTTTAACAAATATTTAAGACCCCGGCACTCGGGTGATGTGGTTGAACAGATATTTATAGCCAGTCGGGACTTGGTGATGGGGTTAAAAAGTATATTATAGACCCTCGGCACCCGGGGGATGTGGTTGAACAGTATTTATAGACGTCGGGACTCGGTGTGTGGTTGAAAAAGTAAATTATAGACCATCGGCATCGGGGTGATGTGGTTAAACAAAATATTTTAGAACCCGTCGGCACTCGGGGGGAGTGGTTTAACAGTTATTTTTAAAACCAGTCGGCACTCGGGGGGTGATGTGGTTGAACAGTATATTTATAGACCGTCGGCACTCGGGTATGTGGGTTTAACAGTAATTTTAGCCCGTCGGCACTCGGGTGATGTGGTTGAACGTATATTTTTGACCTCGGGACTCGGGGGGATTGGTTGAACGTATATTTATAGACCAGTCGCACTGGGGTGATGTGTTGTATCCAAACCCGGGCGCCTTTACTTCACAAGACATTTCCTGGGCTGGGTCGACCTGAAGCCCCGGTTTATTTAAAAAAAAAGAAATACGCCCCGATGTAATCGAACCCCTTTAATCATCTAGATGGTAGGGTAGCCTTTAGCCCAAAATGCTACCACATCTATCAACCCTTTTTGGGAGACGTGTTCAATCCATTTTATGGGGCGTTGTTTTCCTCCGTGATAGCTCGTTGACAAAGAAATACGTGAAACCGCAGAAGATCATGGCCCAAAATTTAAGTCTCATCTCAGCTGGGGTTGTATGTTCAGTGCTGAAATATGAACGGTTTTTATAAGTAGTCATCCCCGCAAAACCCGTTATGCACACCCGCTTGATCCGTGCTTGGAAAGGGAAGAGTATCCCTGGAAACAAAACTTATGTCCCTGTCGGGAGAAAATGCCTGTGGGAACACACACCGTGAACATAAGGCATTTTCGCAATTAAAAGTTAAAACTGGTCATCCAGTATTAGATTGAAGAGATAAACAGTAGGATATTCATAGCCAAGCAACCGAGCTAAACATTTGGGGGTGTGGGGACCCCACTACGTCCTGTCTTACCAAAAATATCCTACAGCTCGTGGTTTCCCAACATAAACACAGGGCACCCTTGCTAGCAGAACAGATGCACTAGCTACATAGCTATTCTATGCACACATACAAACAAACATACACACAAATATATATATATAAATTATATAATATATATTTTATATATATATATATAATAAAATTATTATAATAATATATATATGGCAAAATGAAACAGCATAATTAATCAAATATATCATTGGATATGTATTCTCTATTTGTTAAAGAGCGTGGGAAGCTCGCTCCAACAGTTCAAAGAAACAATCAACACAGGCCAGCAACCACATTAACAAGCTCATAATCAAATACATGTAAACAGAATTGACATCTTCGTGGAAATTAATAATACCACAGGAAAATAATCCTATTAATAACCGACTGAAGTTGGGCGTTTCCCACGGAAGAGTTCACTTACTACATAATGATGAAGAATTGAGTATTTTTTTCCCGGAATATTCAAACCAATCTCCCGAATCTCTTACCGACAAAGGTTCAAAGAATATGTACACTGAAATTCAATTTGTGCGTGAGATACCTGGTGAATACAAATCGAATCCTTGACGTGAGTTGTCTCTGAGCTATGTTCACAGTTGATAACATTCCTACGTGTTCTATGTTAAGGCGTCTTGTTGCGGTAGAGGAGTTTGAATGCCAGATGCATTTAGCACTTCACTTGCTTGGCGGTATGGATTCCTTTGGAGAGGGCCTGGCAATGCCGCTTGCGTATTTTCATATATTGTAGCTAATCTTTTGTTAAACTGTGTGAAAAAAGGTTACTAACAATGCAGAACGAGCATAGACACTCGTGCACTGTGTAAAATAGTGTGTCTGCCAAGTCTTCGTCAGCACCATTGTGTGGCCTGCCGTTTGGCGTTGGCGTTGATGTCTCAACATAGATCTCGGTGTTCTAGATCAACCGTGCTGATGATTTCCTCTTTTCCCACGTAACAGTTCATCCAGCATCATTTCTCTCTGTCTGACTCAGTCTACTGCGGTTGATCTTTCCAGTCGTCATCATGTTTGCCATAAATATAAAAAGATAAGTAAAATCAGACAATCAATCAATAAATCATGGCCAGCCGGAAAGCGGGGGCGGTCAGATTCGCCTTTCATCGTCACCAGAGTCGGGATCAGCTCGTGTTCCGTCTCGCCCTGCCACGTGGCCAAGCCTCCGGATTTTCCTCTCGGTTTTCCTTTTGGGTCTGTTCCCTTCGATCTTGCCAGCTGTCATTAAGTTCCATCATTTCTTCTCATAATATGCCCAAAAAAAATGTTGACTGTCTACGTCTAATTTCTCTAATCAATCTACGATTTTCTTTGTTCTTGTAGTACTTGGCATTGGGTTTTTTTTTGTCCATGGATTCTTTTTTTTTTCCTCAGAAACCACATTTCTGCCCCCATCAGATGTTTTTCAGCTTGACTGCACATTTTTCCATTTCACATCCATACAAAAGAACAGGGTCTATGTATCCCTCAACACTCTTTTTTTCGTTTCAATTGACATCATTTTTTTGGTCAAAATGTTTTTCATCTTGTAAAGGCTACTTCGCAATGGGGATTCTTGTTTTAATTTTTCAAGGCATCTGCCACAAAGTTATACGTTCCGAGATAATGAACCGTTTCAGAAGCTAAAATTTTAAAAAAATACTACGAAAACTGAGATAAGGAAGAGAGAAAAACCAGAAACATAAAAAAAACAAGGGGGGAACACAGATAGTTTTAGTTTACACTATAGAGTAACACAACAATAGCATTTTAATTAATGTCCAGGGGTTTATTTTTTTTTTAAAGGAGGTGAGGGAATGGGGGTTTAAATAAGATATGCACCGGCTTTATCCAAAACAGCCTTGCCTAGATTTCATAAATGGTGTGAGTGCCGGCAGTTCAGAAAGACATGGCAAAAAATTGCACTAAAATTCCCAAAAAATCCAAACAAAAACATATACTGGGGTTGACTGCAATTTCCTGAAAAGGATAAGCACTGACTTTTGTGTATCCTTTGGGCTCTGCCCTTTCCCCCACAGAATAGCCTACAGAAAGGTTGCACAGAGCACAAACCCCGTGGCTAAGGTACAACTCTAAGGGGATTTGAACAATGTGCATTCGTGAAATGGATACGGTGCCCGGAAACAAACCCAAAACCCTTTTAACCCCGAAGTAGAGGGCTTGACCACTTCGCTAAGGAGATTCTTGGGTTTGACACTTATTTACGCAATAGAGTTTATCCATAGTGGAAATGATGATTATGAAATCTCGAGTTTTTGAACCTTAACGACCTGAAGTGTTGCCTTAAATAACCTCAAAACCCCCTATTTCCCGTTTAAAGGGGCAGTCAATCGATGCTTTTATCCCTTAAAAACCCCTGAGAGAGTTACAAAATCGAATTTTGGGCTTCACACCACGATACAAACATAGTCACTCCCGCGATTCGGCTGTCGTAAATTTCCCATCTTTCTTTTTTAAAAAGTTTCAACTCTAAAAGGACATCAGGGTTTGCCACAAGTAGTCGGAATTTGATTTTTTTTTAAGTTGAAACGCCTAAACTTCATCGGTTGTAAAATCATTAATAAAGTACAAGATTTATTTGACTGCAATTGCACGGGCCCCGGGCTGTCCTTCCCCAAATTTTTGGGGGAAAGGGATTGGCCAAAAATTTTCCTTTTGCTCTCAGGGGGGGACATTTCCATTGCCAACCCCATCACTACACATAACAGGAAACTGATTGGGGAAAATTTTTTGATTGTGTATTTTATATCATTAACGTGGCGAGGTGAAAAAGTAAGTTAAAGGGGTTTATGCCACAATAAAAGTGGGGGGTGGCTAGTTCCTTCGAAGCCATTTCCAGCAGTTTCTAATAAGTATCGGGTCCCTATTTTAACTGAGTCGACTGCCTCTTTGGGGAGTCCCCGGAAAACTGTCCGGGCAAGTCATCACGCTCGATTGATATACCCCCCCAATTATGAATCTTACAATATAAACTATTAAAACAAAAAAAACATTTACGACTTTTTTTTAGTCATAAAAATTGATGCCCGGGCCAACTTTTAAAATCGGAAAATTTCAAAACAAAAAAAAAAAAACACAAAACAACAACAAAACAAACAAAAAACCGGTAAACCAAGACCCAAAAAAAAAAACGAGGCAAAAAAAAACAAAACCCCCAAAAAACCCAAACAAAAAAAAACGAGAAAATTTAACAAAAAACTTAAAAACCAAAACAAAAAAGGGGGGGGAAACCCAATTTTTAAACCAAACCCAAAAAAAACAAGATTTTTTAAAAAAAAAAAAAAAAAAAAGAAAAAAAACCCCCCCCAAAAAAAAAGGCAAAAAAAAAAAAAGGGTTTAAAAAAAAAAACAAAAAAAAAAGACCCCAAACAAAAAACCAAACAAAACTAGAAAATTGATTTTTAAATTTCGTTTCATAACCACACGTATTTTTCATCTTAAAGCAGAGTTGATCAGTATAAAGTGATGGGCTCGGGTAAAGTCTCAATGTTTTCCCCTGGAGAAAATTACAGTCTGAGTTGTCAAGATAACCAGTCGAAAGACCCCCTCAGAACTCTTCAAAGCAAATCGCGATTAAATCGATTGAAATTTTAGATTCGTCAGATTTTGGTGTCATGTTTGTATACTTAGGTATGTTTCCCAAATGTACTAGATATTGTGTTGGAGATACCAATGGCTTTTAGGCACCTGATGCGTTAAATTACACAGATGATTTTTCTTTGAAGGGAAATAAACGATACGAGTTTTCCTTTTTACACTCCTTCCCACGAACCAGGGGATGGTAAAGGGAAAGGGTTTCCCTTTTTCACACTTTGATTTGCTTTTGGTATATGGTGAAACCAATATTTAACTAGACAATCGGTATCATTACTTTCCCCCGTACCCACTTTGGGTTTTGTCGACCGGGAAACCCAGATCAAATTTACAATACCCCCCGATTAGATAAGTTTTGAACACATGATATCAGCGTGGTGGGGAATCATATCAATCACTGCACTATCGTGGATCACTGTGACCCAGTAATTGATCTAATCGCAATTTTTTTTGGCATTCCCCAGCGGGCAGCCGCTCATACCGCTGGCCCTATTCTATCCAACTGTGGTGAAATTTTTTGACGTGTAAAGTACAAGCCGCTGCAGACGTGTTCGCTCTTATCGAAAAGGTAACAAAAAACAAAAAACCCCGAATTATTTAAATAATGGGGGTAGGGTAGGGGGGTGAGGGAACGAACGCAGATTTAACTTCCAAAAATGCAATATCAAAATCAGGTGGTTTTTGGGGCCCACATGTCTCCATCAACAAATAAACATAAGAAACAAATAGCAATAGTACAAATAATGCCAATACGTCTTTCAAAAAATTTCATTATTTTGGTTAATGTTTCTGTCTTGGTTAACTCTAGGCTGTTTATTGCCATCTACAGGAGGCTTATTTTTCAGCAATTCATAATCTCCATTGTCTTCTGAACGAGAAGCAAAAATTTTAAAATCTGATTTTCAGGTGAGGAATAAAGGAGTCAATGAAATGTATTTTTATATTAATCTTTGGTTCAAAAGACACAAAGAAAGAATTCAGGGGAAAAAAAAATGATTTTTATATATATTATAAATATTATATTTATAATATATAAAATTTATATTAAATTTTTTTCTAATCTTTTTTGCTTCTTCTTTTTCAGCGTTCCGAGCCATTGAGGTTCTTTGCGTTCTTCATCCGATTTGTAGAACATCCATGCTTCACGCCTGAATAATGCACTGGCAAAACGCATGCTTATAGTATTGTTACTTGTGTTAGTCTATCTGTTCCAATTCATAGTTATGTTAGTTACTTTAGATTGTGCAGGACATTGTGTCACATCATTATATTTCACCATTCATTGAAGAATCATCGCGACGGCAATACAACGTCTCTGTCAATGAATGTCGGGATGAAACGACGGAGTATACAGAGATGAACTGGAGAACAATCTGCTACAGTATGCTCTGTCATCTTCTGCGGCGACATCATACAATGGAGCTTCCGGATTGATATAACATCGAGTCTGGTGCACATAATAAATAAGTTAATTAAATGATATCAACTTTTAAAAATATGAAATAACTATAGGTAAACTTTTGTTAAAATAAAACAAATTAAGGTTTGATTCCAGGCTGTGTTATTCGGTTCACGAGTGCAATATCTCGAAGACACCTGACGGTTGTCGCTGCTGGAGCTACGGAATTCGTGATTTGTGCGATTTATTCGACAGGCAGCCCTGTGGAAAGAGACAGAGCCATAAGAGATAAAAGGGACACAGAGGTGTTTCCAAGGCACCAGGGCTGGGTTCTATACTGGCCAAGACCTATTGACGCGTCCTCGCTGAGCGTCCTGGGCAACAGGTCCCTTTGGGGTCCTGGCTAAAGTCAGTAGGATCGTTCATTCCTCCGAAGTCGGAGAGTTCTGTCCTGCACGGCGAGGAACACCAGTCTGCACACCAATAAACCAGGCATGGGACAACGGATACTCACGCAAACCTCAGGTCTGGTATGACATCACACTGATGTTAGACAACAGAATGTTTTCATCCGGCATACAGGACTTCGCGCTGGAGTTCACAGCCAGTGAACACAAGCAAGCAAGCTAGAAGAGATAAAACCGGGGGAAATTAAAATGATCCTTTCGACTTCAAACACCAATGATTTGCCCTAATAAAAGCATTACTTTGTTCATGTCCACGCTGTGTCCGTGTTCTTTGACTGAATGATCTTGGCTAATACCATATTTGTCTATGTTCACTGTTGTCAGTATTTGAAATTTAATTAAATTTTTGTAACACATTTCATAATTAACTTGAAACCCAAGCTCGAAATGCGCACGGAGGAATATTATGATTATAAAATATGGTTGGGGTCTGAAGCCCAATAAATACAGGTTAGAAATAAATGTAAGTCAGTAGGTATAAATCATATTTGAAAGCAAAAGAGAACATGCATTTTAGATCATGATGCATACAAATATTAACATGAATGGTAAATGTATTGGATACGTGTATACGCTAATTATAATAACATCCACTGGTAATGACCCGGGTTTTCACGCCATGAGGAACATTGTTTTTAAACCGATTGTATTCCGTGACAAGGTCGGAAACACACTCGCCACTTTTTACTTCCCACCGCAAATCTCATGATAAACGCATTTTAGGTGGGGTTGACTTGGTAGTCATAAGAAAAAACCTAAAGAACATTGTATGTGCCATATCGCAGGTTTCTTATGAAATAGGGCGTAATATATTGTTCAAAACAAAAACAAAAACGCACCATTTTGGTCTTACTTTTATGAAAGATATTGTGATTGGACATCAGTCAACCTATCGACTGTGTTTATCTGGTCATTAACTTTTCCATGGGTACCTAAATGTGTACTCATCTCATGATTCGTGAGGTCATGAAAGAGGTCAATGTAAAAAACATTTTTGATAATAACTCGTGACAGGTTTATGATAATGACCTTGGATTTACTGAACACAAAACTTTCTGACCATAATATTGAATGTCTATAAAGGAAGCCCCTCGAATAATTCAGAGGGAAAAATTTAGTGCGCAAGTACGGCTCATCTCATTTACAGAACAACGACTCAACATCATTGGATGTTTACAGCGGGACAGTCACAAAGTTAGTAGCCAGAGGAATTTAATGTGGTTGAAGCACCATTAGGCGCCTTTGGGGAGATTTAAAGAAACTGCTCAGTGGTAGACCGGCCCGCGCAGTGGAAGACCAGAATCACAACAGCTGCCGAAGACCGTTCAACGGTTTGCGTCACGTTAGGAATCGATTGCATCTGCGTCCTCCACAGTCATAATGCCAGGAGCTCGTGGAATTTCAGATCAATGATCAGAAACGGGCGCACGACCCTGGTCTTTGGGCTAGAAGACTCTACTGAGGTCCTATTCTTACGGACCGCATCGCTAGAACCGACTGCAGTGGGCGAATCAGCATCGTCAAATGTTGGTACAAATTTGCAATTGAAACTGCAGTAATGTTGTGTGTGTGTGTTTGTTTTTAATCAATATATTTATAGACCAGTCGGCACTCGGGGTTATGTGGTTAAACAGTATATTTATAGACCAGTCGGCACTCGGGGTGATGTGGTTGAACAGTATATTTATAGACCAGTCGGCACTCGGGGTGATGTGGTTGAACAGTATATTTATAGACCAGTCGGCACTCGGGGTGATGTGGTTGAACAGTATATTTATAGACCAGTCGGCAATCGGGGTGATGTGGTTGAACAGTATATTTATAGACCAGTCGGCACTCGGGGTGATATGGTTGAACAGTCTATTTATAGAACAGTCGGCACTCGGGGTGATGTGGTTAAACAGTATATTTATAGACCAGCCGGCACTCGGGGTGATGTGGTTGAACAGTATATTTATAGACCAGTTGGCACTCGGGGTGATGTGGTTGAACAATATATTTATAGACCAGTCGGCACTCGGGGTGATGTGGTTGAACAGTATATTTATAGACCAGTCGGCACTCGGGTGATGTGGTTAAACAGTATATTTTTAGACCAGTCGGCACTCGGGTGATGTGGTTGAACAGTATATTTTTAGACCAGTCGGCACTCGGGGTGATGTGGTTGAACAGTATATCTATAGACCAGTCGGCACTCGGGGTGATGTGGTTAAACAGTATATTTATAGACCAGTCGGCCTCGGGGTGGTGTGTTGAACAGTATATTTTAGACCAGTCGGCACTCGGGGAGATGTGGTTGAACAGTATATTATAGGACCATTCGCACTCGGGTGTGTGGTTGAACAGTATATTTATAGACCAGTCGGCACTCGGGGTTATGTGGTTAAACAGTATATTTATAGACCAGTCGGCACCCGGGGTTATGTGGTTGAACAGCATATTTATAGCCAGTCGGCCTCAGGGGTGATGTGGTTGAACAGTATATTTATAGACCAGTCGCAACTACGGGTGATGTGGTTGAACAAGTATATTTATAGACCAGTCGCAATCGGGGTGATGTGGTTGAACAGTATATTTATAGACCAGTCGGCACTCGGGGTGATGGGTTGAACAGTATATTTATAGAACATCGGCAACGGGGGTGATGTGTTGACAGTATATTTATAGACCATCGCAATCGGGGTGATATGGTTGACATTATTATAGAACAGTCGGCACTCGGGTGATGTGGTTAAACAGTATATCTATAGACCAGTCGGCACTCGGGATGATGGTTTGAACAGTATATTTAGACCATTGGCACTGGGGTGATGTGGTGAACAAGATATTTATAGACCAGCGGCACTCGGGGTGATGTGGTTGAACAGTATATTTATAGACCAGTCGCACTGGGTGATGTGGGTTAAACAGTATATTTATAGACCATTCGGCACTCGGGGTGATGTGGTTTGAACAGTACTATTATAGACAGTCGGCACTCGGGTGATGTGGTTGAAACAGTATATTATAGACCAGTCGGCACTCGGGGTGATGTGGTTAAACAATATATTTATAGAACAGTCGGCACTCGGGGTGATGTGGTTGAACAGTATTATTTATAGACCAGTCGGCACTCGGGGGTGATGTGGTTGAACAGTATATTTATAGACCGTCGGCACTCGGGTGATGTGGTTGAACAGTATATTTATAGGCCAGTCGACATTCGGGTGATGTGGTTAAACAGTATATTTATAGACCAGTCGGCACTCGGGGTGATGTGGTTGAACAGTATATTTATAGACCAGTCGGCACTGGGGGTGATGTGGTTGTATCACACCGGTCGCCTTTACTTCACAAGACATTTCCTGGACTGGGTCGACCTGATAGCCCAGGTTTATCTAAAAAATAGAAATACGCTCCGATACAATCGAACCCATTAATCATCTAGATGGTATGCTAGCCTTTAGCCAATATGCTACAACATCTACTCAACCATTTTGGTAGACGAGATCAATCCATTTTATGGGACTGTTGTTTTCCTCCGTGTATAGACTCGCTGACAAAGAACACGTTAAACCTGCAGAAGATACATGGCCAAATTAAGTCTCATCTCAGCTAGTCTGTATGTTCAGTGCTGAAATATGAACTGATTATATAAGTATGTACATCTCTGCAATACCAGTTAAGCACATCCCGCTTGTTCCTGTGCTTGGATAGAGGGAAGCGTATCCGTGGAAATAATACTTATGTGCCGTGTCGGGAGAAAATGCTCTGTGCCAACATCACACCGATGAACATAAGGCATTTTCGCAATTTAAGAGTTAACACTCGGTCATCCAGTATTAGATTTAAGAGATAAACAGTAAGATATTCATAGCCAAGCAACCGAGCTACAACATTGGAGGCTGTGGTGACCCCACTAAGTCCTGTCTTACCAAAAATATCCTCCAGCTCGTGGTTTCCCAACATAAACACAGGGCACCCTTGCTAGCAGAACAGATGCACTAGCTACATAGTTATTCTATGCACACATACAAACAAACATACACACAAATACACACACACACACACACACACATATATATATATGCAAAATGAAACAGCATAATTAATCAAATATATCATTGGTATTCTCAATTTGTTAAAGAGCGTGGGAAGCTCGCTCCAACAGTTCAAAAGAAACAATCAACACAGGCCAGCAACCACATTTAACAAGCTCATAATCAAATACATGTAAACAGAATTGACATCTTCGTGGAAATTAATAATACCACAGGAAAATAATCCTATTATAACCGACTGAAGTTGGGCGTTTCCCACGGGAAGAGTTCACTTACTACATTAATGATGAAGAATTGAGTATTTATTTCTGGAATATTCAAACCAATCTCCCGAATCTCTTACCGACAAAGGTTCAAAGAATATGTACACTGAAATTCAATTTGTGCGTGAGATACCTGGTGAATACAAATCGAATCCTTGACGTGAGTTGTCTCTGAGCTATGTTCACAGTTGATAACATTCCTACGTGTTCTATGTTAAGGCGTCTTGTTGCGGTAGAGGAGTTTGAATGCCAGATGCATTTAGCACTTCACTTGCTTGGCGGTATGGATTCCTTTGGAGAGGGCCTGGCAATGCCGCTGCGTATTGTCATATTATTGTAGCTAATCTTTTGTTAAACTGTGTGACAAAGGTTACTAACAATGCAGAACGAGCATAGACACTCTGTGCACTGTGTAACATAGTGTGTCTGCCAAATCACATGTCTTCGTCAGCACCATTGTGTGGCCTGCCGTTTGGCGTTGGCGTTGATGTCTCAAACATGGATCTCGGTGTTCTAGATCAACCGTGCTGATGATATTCCTCTTTACCACGTAACAGTTCATCCAGCATCATTTCTCTCTGTCTGACTCAGTCTACTGCGGTTGATCTTTCCAGTCGTCATCATGTTTGCCATTAAATATATAATGAAGATAAGTAAATCAGACACTTGCCAGCTGTCATTAAGTTTTTCATCATTTCTCTCATAATATGTCCAAAAAATGTTTTTACTGTCTACGTCTAATTTCTCTAATCAATCTACGAAATTTCATTTGTTCCTTTTAGTACTTGGCAAATTGTTTTTATTGTCCATGGATTCTTGTATTTTCCTCAGAAACCACATTTCTGCGCATCAGATGTTTTTCAGCTTGACTGCACATGTCCATTTCACATCCATACAAAAGAACAGCTCTATGTATCCCTCAACACTCTTTTCTCGTTTCAATTGACATCATTTATTGGTCAATGTTTTTCATCTTGCTAAAGGCTACTTCGCAATGCGATTCTTGTCTAATTTCAAGGCATCTGCCACAAAGTTATACGTTCCGAGATAATGAACGATTCAGAAGCTGAAATTAAATAAATACTACGAAATCTAGAGATAAGGAAGAGAGAAAATACCAGAAACATCAATAAACAAGGTGGGAACACAGATAGTTTTAGATTACACTATAGAGTAACACATACAGATAGTCGAGTTTCATTAATGTGCACACGGGTGTATTATTTTTTTTAAAGGGAGGTGAGGGAATGTGGGTTTAAATAACGATATTGCGCCGGCGTTATCCAATAACAGCCTTGCCTTAGATTTTCATACAATGGTGTGAGTGCCGGCAGTTCAGAAAGACATGGAAAGCAATTGCACTCAAACTTGCCAAGAAATCACAAACAACCAACATATACTGGGGTTGACTGCAACTTCCTGTAAAGGATAAGCAACTGACTTTTGTCTATCCATTTGGCTCTGCCTTTCCCCCACAGAATAGCCTACAGAAAGTGTTGCACAGTGCACGAACTCCGTGGCTAAGGTAACAACTCTAAGGGGATTTCGAACAATGTGCACTCGTGAAGTGGATGGGGTGTCCGGAAACAAACCCACAACCTTCGAAGCCCGAAGTAGATGGCTTGACCACTTCGCTAAGGAGATGTCTTGGGTTTGACACTTATTTACGCAGGATAGAAGTGTTATCCACTATGCTTGAATCATGATGATTATGAAATCTTCGAGTTGTTGTAACCTTAACGACCTGCAAGTGTTGTCCTTAAATAACCTCAAACCCGATACTTGTCCAGTTAGAGGAGCACGTCATATCGATGCTTTTACTCCACTTAAAACCACTGAGAGAGTTATCGAAAATCGAATTCTGGACTTCACACCATCGATACAATCATAGTCACTCCTGCGATTCGAGCTCGTCGTAAATTTTCCCATCTTTCTTTTATAACAGTTTCAACTCTAAAAGGACATCAGGGTTTGTCCACAATGTAGTCGGAATTATTGATTGTTGTTTAAGTTGAAACGCCTATAACTTCCAATCGGTTGTAAAATGCATTAATAGAATGTACAAGACTTATTTTGACTGCAAATTGCACTGGCCGGGCTCGTCACTTGCCAAAGTTAGGGAAGGATTGGCCAACAATTCCTTTTTGCTCTCAGGTCGGTACATTTCCATTGCGCTACCCCATCACATACACATAACAGGAAACTGATTCGGGACAATTTTTGATTGTGTATTTTATATCAGTAACCGTCGGCGAGGTGTGAAATGTAAGTTCAAATGGGTTAATGCCACAATAAAAGTGGCGGAGTGGCTAGTTCTCTTCGAAGTCACATTTCCAGCAGATTCTGATAAGTATCTGGTACCTATTTTAACTGAGTCGACTGCCTCTTTGGGGATGTATCCCCGGAAAACTGTCCTGGCAAGTCACCACGGCTTCAGGGTTGAATATACACGCCAATTATGAATCTTGCAATATAAACTATTATAAACGAAATAAACATTTACGTACATTTTTTCAGTCATAAAAATTGATGTCCAGGTCCAACTTTTATAATATCGGAAATTACAAACTAGCAAACTTGCCATTGTTAAATTCAGTTTCATAACCACACGTATTTTTCAATTACTTAAAGCAGAGTTGATTCAGTATAAAAGTGATGGGCTCTGGTACACAGTCTCAATGTATTCCCGGGAGAGCAATATACAGTCTGAGTTGTCACAGATAACCAGTCGACAGATCCCCTCAGAACTCTTAGACAAGCAAAATCGCGGATTAAATCGATTGTAATTTAGATTCGTCAGATGTTGGTGTCATGTCTTGTATATCTTAGGTATGTATTCCCAAATGTACTATGATATTGTGTTGGAGATACCAATGGCTGTTAGGTCACCTGATCGCGTTAAATATACACAGATGATTTTTCTCTTAGGAATGGAAATAAACGATACGAGCTTTCCTTTTTACACTCCATTCCCACGAACCAGTGGATAGGTCAAGAAAAGGATTCATTTTCACACATTGATTTGCATTTGGTATATGGTGCTAACCCCATATTTAACTAGACAATCGGTATCATTTACTTTCCCCGTACCCACTTTAGGTTTTGTCGACCTGGAAACCCAGATCAAATTTACAATACTCCCCGATTAGATAGAGATTTGAACACATGACATCAGCGGTGGTGGGTAATCATACCAATCACTGCACTATCGTGGATCCCTGTGACCTAGCAGATTTGATCTAATCGCAAGTTTGCTTTTGGCATTCACAGCGGGCAGCTGCTCATACCACTGGCCCTGTTCGACATCCAACTGATAGGTGAATGTCTTTGACGTGTAAACGTACAGGCGCGCTTACATACGTGGTCGCTCTTATCTGAAAAGGCTTAACAACAAACTAACCTTGAATTATTTAAGTAATGGGGGTAGGGTAGGGGGGTGAGGGAAACGAACGCAGCACGTCAACTTCCCAAAAATGCAATATCAATAATCAGCTGGTTTGGGCCGACATGTCTCCATCAACAAATAAACATAAGAAACAAATAGCAATAGTACACATCAATGCCATATATACGTCTTTCAACAAATTGCATTATTTTGGTTAATGTTGCATGTCTTGCGATTAACTCTAGGCTGATTTATTGCCATCTACATTAGGCTTATTTTCTAGGCAATCTCATAATTCTCCATTGTCTTCTGAACGAGAATCAAAAGTTAAGGTCTGATTGTCAGGTGTAGGGAATAAAAGGAGTCAATGAAATGTATTTTTATTTTAACTCTTTGGTTCCAAAGACACAAAGAAAGAATTCAGACGGAAGCCGGATTATATGTGAGTATTTGATAAAGAATCTCTAAAAATAACCGCCGTGAAACAGTCATTATTGCGTTTGCTAATGAAGACGGTGGACAAGGTTTAAATCCCAGCATGAACAAAATCAGTACATTACACATAATATTCGGGTCAGGAATTAACCCAGACACATAGCGGTTATTAAAGACCGGATAACTTAAAGAATGTTTTGGGCAATGTCAAGAAGTGGAAAGTAAAAGGTCACATCCACCCATTAAATGTGACCCAGAATATGTGAATGCCTAACACTTCAACACGGAAGTGGGTATCTACTAATGTGACTACCGATATTTTAACCTACAAGACAGTATGTCTAGTATGCGTTGAATGGGAAAGTAAAACGAGAGGTTAAACATAGTTTTTAAAGTCGGATGTAACATCAAGCATGTGAAAACTGAGCAATGCTCAATAAACATCCACTTAATAAAGAACAGTAAAATATGTGAGAGCAAAAGATAGCTTTCGCTGAATAAATCTAGACTGCGCTATTGTGTGTGTGTGTGTGTGTGCGCGCGCGCGAGCGCGCGCGTGTGTGTGTCTGTGTGCGTGCGTGCGTAGGTGTGTGTGTGTAAACAGGTCCAGAAACAGGGAGCTGCAATGTGTCAGTGATTTTCTAAGACCATCACATGTAGTAGGCCTGGGTATATGGTGAAATATGTTTCTTTCCCTCATTATTTCTCTCTTGTAGCAAATTGGGAGTAATAAGTCGATCACCTGGCCGACGGCGTTCATGCCATTGCCACCCTAACCGTTTACACCAAGGCATCCGCGGTGAATATAACGTAATAGTGCAATCCATTTCTATACACCAGACAGAAACATAAACAAAATAACGAAAAGTTTATAATGTGTGGATTGTAAAGCAAGAGTGTATGTAAAATATCAGTATATACCCAGTCACCAATGTACACATTATGAAAAGAGAAAATATGGATTGTGTGATTATAATGCAAGAGTGTAATCCATGTCTACACGAAGGTAGAAACATAAAATGTACGAACAACATATGGACTGTATGAATATAGATTAATTTTGTAATGCATACTCTTACTCAAAGGAAACACAAACACTTTATGAACACAGTACACAAGAGAAAGGTTAGCTGCACGTTCTGTAGAGAACGTGGCATCGCAAGTATTACGTTCCTTTGTTAACCATTTCTTTCTAACGACCGACTCCTCATACCATGGAAATCAACGCAAAGCGGCTACTTCCAAATATCCCGCATCAGTTTTCGAACCCTTGATATGGTATATCGGGGAATTGTGAAACGCGTTCATGTGTATATAAAGCAAGGGTGTACTATGTCTCTATACGTAATGGTAGACCATAAAAAATATTACCAGATCTAAGTTTATACTTAATTGTCGGGTATCGAAGTTTGTACTTAATTTCCGGGTATGCTCCTACATTCGTTCTTTACGAGAGAACGTCTGAGCGGACAAAGTGAACATGTTTATACCAAGTGACACAATGAAACAATTAGCAACAAATGCTTGCAGAATTTGCTGCAAATGTCAGAACATATATGAAATTGACCGAATGCATTGATGTCGATTCTTCAACCCATAAATCTATTCAATCAATCATTTACAACGCATTTTCCTCTATTGTGTATTGTGGCGTAGTAGCTAGACCCTCGACAGCCGGCCAGACAATCAAGGGTTCGATCCCCATTGGGGCAGATTCGATTTTGTAACATTGACCTAGGATCCCAGGTCGACCCAGTGTAAAACTGGTACCTGGTAATGTCTTGCGGGGAGAATGGCCGGTGTCATACCCACCATTTCACCACACACATATGCCTCTAGCTCAGAGCGCCTTAAATCGTTTACAAACGTCCTTTACTTTTTCCTATATTGTTTTCTAGTTCTCTGTAGACAACTGCGCATGTTATCTTTTCTGTTCTCGCGATCCACCCATTCATCATGTGCCATGTCGGTAAGCGTGGGTGTCATGATTCGCCATTTTACTCGATCAGAAGAGTCGTGGATCAGTTCAATGTTCCTGTCACGACCATGCCACATGGTCAAGCCATCCAGGTATTTTCTTCTCTATCTTACTCTTGGTCTTTCCCCTCGATCTCGCCAGTTGTCACCACGTTCTCCATTTTATTTCTTCTCATAACATGTACAAAAAGATTTCGACTGTCTACGTCTAATCTATCTAATCAATTTACGATATTCACTTGTTTCTTGTAGTACTTGGTCATTGGTTTTTCTGTCTGTCCATGGTATTTTTTGCAATCTCTTCTCTCTTTCTATTTCTTGTTTGATGTTATCTAATTTTTCCGTCGTCGCTTTATGTCCGAACATTCTATGTTGCTAATTTTCATGTCCATGTACTTTTCTTGTGATGGTCTGTATTTGGGCGAATCATGATAGACTAGGCAACTTTAAAGAAGGTAGTTTACCGTTGCTTTTCTTCCTGGCACGATATAATACAGTTTTTATTGTGTAATGTCACACTTAATGACAACATGAAACAGCTGGGGATTCGGATGTACAGAAAAGGCAATGAAAAGAATTTCCACCGAGGCAAATTTACTATTGTGAACTTCCTGAATAACTAAAATTAACTGACCTACAACAACAAGTGTACGGCAATAGCGGAAATCCTCTAAATATAAAATAGAAGTAAAACGTAAAGAAATGTATTTCCCTGGTTTCTCTTCACAATGTTTGGACAACATTCATCTCCAGATTAATATTCTATTTGTGGCTGACTTAGTGACATGATTATTAATCTGAGCTAGGCGATTTGCCCTATGTAACTTATCTTCTGTGATTGAACCGGGTAGGTGTAATGGTATTCTGGAATATTGAAAAATAAAAACAAATGTGGAAATAACGTGTACAAAACAACAACAACAACAACAACAACAACAACAACAACAACTAATGTTATGCCCACTCAAGCAAGGAATCCAACAAAACAAAGGAAACACCTCCTCACCTTGTCATCAGGCGAAGGGATAGCAAAGGAAGTCAACAGACCTGCAAATAGTTTATTTTTCACGTTAAATGCAAATTCAGGAGTTCAAAGAGCGTGTCGGGGATTTATACCACAATGACTGAGGAAGGTGAAATATACCATGACGAATGAAGCGCAAAGAACGATAAAAGGGCCTGCTGGAATAAACATGTAGTTATGTCTTCAATAATATCAAGGGAAAGTAACAACACCAGGATTAGAAAGACGGTGGCCATGTTGGTTGTAAGTACGAAAACTAGGCTCATTTGTATAATTTAGATCGGGTGAAACAAAGAGTGAGCAATGCATACTGTAGAAGTGAAAATATGTTTCTTCTTCTTCTTCTTCTTCTTCTTCTTCTTCTTCTTCTTCTTCTTCTTCTTCTCTCTTCTTCTTCTTCTTCTTCTTCTTCTTTCTTCTTCGTCTTCGTCGTCTTCGTCATCTTCGTCTCCTCCTCCTCCTCCTCCTCCTCCTCCTCCACCTCCTCCTCCTTTTCCTCCTCCTTCAGCTGCTGTTGATGTCTTGCCAAGATTTCCGTTCTGTAGTTTGCCTGTTTTCTGAACGACCGGCTCACATAACCCCGTAAGTAACCAACAAGACGCGATCCGCTGCCGAATCTCGCCCAGCTGTGTTCATACGAGAGTATACGGGATTACGAACAACATCCTAAACGCCTGTTGTTGTTGCATATCCTATTTACAGAACATCGCTGTCAACATCAGCACTGACGATGTTGATGTCTTGGCTAGTTTAGATTCAGTAGTTTGCCATTGATTTCTGAACAACCGGCTCCCATACCAGCACGTTATAATACAACGTGACACGGTGTGCTGCCAAATCGGTTATACCTGCGTTTCGAACTCCTGGAAAGCGGCTCACGCACCCCGTTCGCAAGCTTTTGGCAACGGTGTCCGGCAAGTATATTCAACTAACCCCATATTTTTGTTGTAAAATCGGCAGTGGATGGATGATGTGGTCACTCCTCCCCGTCACGTACTTATACTTCGTGGTACATTACCTAATGCACAGATTATGGCTAGGTCGACCTGGAGCTCAGGTCAGTGACCAAATCTCGTCTCGATGTAGTTTCGAATGTATGGCCCACGGACTAGCAGGCAATCTTGCTATCCACAGCGCTACCGCTGCGTTCCAATGTGTGCCATTCCAGTGCATTAAAAAAGCGAATCCCTCATCTATAATCTGGCCATGTTCTCGGGAAATTGCTCCGAAAGTGAGTGACGTTATTGCGAAGGCTACATCTCTAAATTAAATGTAGCAGGGCATACAGGCTATTCCCGCCTGTCGTGTGCATTGAGAACAAGCGTCATTGGCAACCAGCATGGGATATTGCAAGAGGTCGTAGAACAAAAGAACAAATAGAAGAATGGAGATTTTATATCGTCATTTAATATCGCTAACGTCTTCATTTTTGGCTAATGTGTTTTAATTTATTTGTTTTCGCGTGTGAATCTTAATGAATTGACGTATTTCATTACATGACTACTGATAACCCAGTTCACGAACCCGTAAAGACTATAGACGTGTGTCAGCGCAATATTTGTAAAATGTCTGTAATATTCTAAATCACTGTTATATAACAGATTTCAGTGGCAAACAAAAAGTAGGTTTGGACTAAACAAATACAGATGGCGGAAAATAGGAAGCAGTGTTGTTTCACAGTAATGGCTTAAAAGTTGTTAATATTACAGCATACATGTTGTATTATATATGAAATTAAAGGAGGTTGTGTAGTCAAAACTACTGTTCATAAGCCCATGGCAGATACGAGAAGTCGCTTAAGACGATTATTCATCCCATGGCATTTAATCAATTAATGTTTTTCCTCATTAATTAATGGCTAGATTCCCACATGCTATGTCCAAGAATAGTGAGTGAACGCGCTAGAATTTTCCTACACAATAGGGAATTTATCTAAATAAATGTTACATGTCTTTTGCTGGACGTTGCTATCAAGCTCAACCTCAAATTTATTTTCCAGGCCATTTTAAGTTCGTCCCTGCTTTTGGAACGAGACGTCGATATTGAAGTCCAACTGACCCGCGCGAAAGACTATTGTGCACCGGAATTTTAAGATCTTGAGCGATCTCATCCTTTGGCCAACATCGATTGCTATATATATATATAATATATATATATATATATATATATATATATATATATATATATATATATATATATATATATATATATATATATATATATATATTCATAATAATATCTTATGCAATAAGTCACTATCACTGAATTTAAGCAAGAGAGTGATGAAATGCTATATAGAACCTGGTTTGCTGTATGACTGTGAATCTTGGAATGTAAATGACCAAATCAGAAAGAGATTGGAAGCGACATAAATATGTTCCTGAGACGAATGGTGCGAATTCACTAGACTGCCAAAGTAACTGACAACTGTCATTTAAAAAAAACTGTCATTTACTGCCAATATAATACTTTGCGGTGTATGGCAGAGGGGTCTTTGAGCCTGAGGAATAAAGGCCGCCTGGCTAGTGCTGTCGCCGCGAACTGTGCAGGTTAGGATTTTCTTTTTGCCCCCGACAGAAAAAAATCCGACACCTTACCGAGGGATCGAACCCGGGCCTCCCGAATGAGAGTCCGGCGTTCTAGCCTCTCGGCCAGCCGCTCCTCGTAACTGACAACGATTCCCTGAAAGAGGCTAATGAATCTATAACATTATTTACAACATTAAGAAAGACGCAAACAATTTTTTGTTTGATCATGTGATAAGAAGAGAGGCATTGGAGAACATTGTGACAACTGGAAAGATCGAGGGGAAGAGAGGCAGGGGCAGACTAAGAGAAATGATGCTGATGGATTTCGACGGTGGCATGGCGGAATATCAACAGAGGAAATGATACAAAACACCTAAGACCCAGATCTGTGAAGAGTCATGAACGCCTACGCTGATATAAGCAGGTTTCCTAAAGTTGGTATCCGGTATCAGTGATTTATATATTCACATTTCCCAAAGTTGATATAAGGCGTCAGTGATTTATATATTCACATTTCCCAAAGTTGGTACGCTGTATCTTTGACTGGTGTCCCAAAGTTTTCTAACGTTGGTGCCCGGCATTCGTAGTTGATACATTCACATGCCCCAAAGTTGGTATCCGGTATCTGTAATTGACATATTCACATGTTCCAAGGTTGATACTCAGTAAATGTAATTGATATATTCACATGTCCCAAAGTTAGCACCTCGCACCTGTCTTTGTTATAGTCACATTTTCCAATGTTGGCACTTCAATCGGTGACTGATATATTCACATTTCCCAAACGTTTTTACCCAGTGCCTATATGCAAGAATATCATCTGCAAATGTTAGTATCCTTCCAGCTCCTGGTGCTTCTAGGTTTGCAATTTTGCTCGTATACACGTTAAAGAGCACCGGTGAGATTACTGATCCCTGTGGCAGTCCCGGTGTTAAAATATGTGGCTCTGAGGTCCATGCACCCAGACAGAGAGCAATCCGACGAGAATGTAGGACGGCCGCTATCCAGTTCACTAACTAGGGATTGACCCCCTTCTCCATCAGTGCGGTCATCAAAATATCATATCGAACTCTATTGTACGCATCCTCGAGATCAAGCGCCTCCGCCATCGTTTCTTGTCTACTCTTGAACCCCTCATAAACATCAAAGGCAAAAGTGGCTGCATTTGACCAGGTATCTTTTCCTGGCCTGTAGTTCCCCAGGCCTCTTGGAAGAAGCTTCCGCCTTTCAAAAAACTGTTGCAGCTTGACAGCGACTATCTTCTCTAAAACCTTCCCAAATGTATTTTTAAGGGTGATGATCCTAAAGCCGCTAAGCTTTGAATGATCCTTGAATGGTTTTGGGAGAGGGATGAGATAACTGTGTACCCAGTCCTGCGGTACTGATGCTGTTCTAATGCTCTGGTTAAAGCAGTCGGTCATCTCCTTCAGGTCTACATCGCTCAAAGCCTTCATGTGGCCATACCTGACCCCACACTGGTGCCGTGTCTTTTGCCTTTTTCAAAATATATTTAACATCTTCAACCCGTATGATGTCTTCATAAGGCATATTCTTTATGGTGCCAGATAACTCCTCTCTAACTGCATCCCTGGTGTCCACATCATCATGATTGATCTGCTCTAAAAATCTCTGGGGAAACGCCTCCCCTTTCTCTGTGTCTGTTGTCACGTGCACACCATCATCGCTGTAAATTGTTCCCACTGTCATAGGCCGATCTTTTCTTTGTATTTGTCTGTGCAGTTTCCAAAACTTTCGCAGTGTTGTATCACCTCCAACCTCATTCATGAAACATTCCTATTTTGCCTTTTTGGCATTTGCAGCACAGCGTGTCCACTTCCTCTCGTGAGCTTCTGGGTGTCTGTCGCACTTTCCTTAGCTGCTTCACTGCAGCTCTCTTTGCTTTCTTCCAAGCCTAGTCTACTTCTGGGGTCCACCATGGGTGTTGCAAAAAAGGATTTTTAACAGCCCTGTTGCATGCCCCTTCTCTGAGGCGTCCAAGAAGGCTGTCGGTCCACTCATACCGAAAGGTCTTGCGCGCTCTCGCAGCCTTAACTTTCCTGGATTTAGAGATCAGAACTGAGCATGGCATGTGATCACTCCCATGGTCATTCAAAACAGTCCACAGTACCTCTAGATAAATTCCACCCAAGATAATGATCTCCGTCTACTCCTGTGCAGTAGGCGTTTGTAAAGACTGTGTCAGAGAAGCGGCTTATCAATCATACTCTTTGCAATTTCCGACTGCCGTGGAAATTTGCACGTGCATAACTTCACATAGTACCACTTTTTGTTCTCCCTAAACTGATAAATTTAGGTATGCTAACTTACTACCCAAGAGATCAATAGGACGTATGATACCATAGGGTTCCAATGGTTCTTGGAAAAATTCCCAGCCTATTCTGGGATCGAACCCTGTGTCTGAACATCATGAGACGGACACTGAAACATCTTAGCCACGGAACGCCAATTATAATTATTTACTGTCCAATAGACAGTAGGTTGTTTGATCGACCTAATATCATAAAACGGACACCACGGATCAGAGGAGATGAATAAGTCACTGATCAGAAATCTCAGTGTGACTTTATGGTCACTTAAATATATGTTAACACCATATTCCCAATATGCCTCTTTGCATTTCTATGAACTCACATTTATGTTACTATACTTTCAATTTCGCCTTCAATCAAAATCTCTATCTCGTTACTTCTGTGTTCTTTGATCTTTTCAAGCTCAATTTCTCTCCTGATTAAAATTTGCCATTCAGCGTTTGTTTCTATTGTGTATTTCCCTTTAACCGCTTGATATTACTTGATGCATTTAGCAACAATACATCGTGCATCTTTATGCGATTATATTAAGTTTCGTGCAGGGGGGAAAAAACACACAAAAAACAAGTCCAACTAACATATATCAATAGCCAATGCAAACACAGGGGATTAATTCGTCTTCTAGAATCGAATGAAAAGCGCTTCTTCTTAAGATTTAATATATCTTTCTTTTTGTTTTCTCCAGGAGTTCCTATTGACGCTTGGGCATTCTAGATAATTCCAATTGTTTGGCAAATGTAGAGGTTGGAGATAAGAGATAGGAATTAGTATTTGCGTTAGCATGTGTCACGAGAAGATATGGACAAAATGTAAGTTTAAGTAAATAACATTAAACTTGCATGCTTGTTATCTGGGATACCAAGTCCATTAGGATTTCTTTATTTATTCACCCTAAGCTACGTTATTTATTATTGTGTACTTGTATGCAAATCTGTGTACCCTCTGCTTAGAAAACGAGTTCATTCCATGTAAATGCACTGGAGATTGTAGAAACTCAAACCTACATCGTGGGTTAGTGATGGATTTCTGTTTCTCTGATTTGGAACATGTTTTCACATTCCGTGAAATTAGTTTTGTTTTCTTTTCTCGTCTTATTTGTTTCTTTTCTTTTCTCCTCTTTTGATTTCTCTTCTTTTAATGTCTCTTCTTGTCTTGTCTTGTCTTGTCTTGTCTTGTCCAGTCTTGTCTTGTCTTATCTTGTCTCTTCTCTTCTCTTCTCTTCTCTTCTCTTCTTTCAGTTCTTCTCTTTTGTTTTTCTTTTCTTGCTTTTATGTTTGGTTTCATGAACATTATTTTTTTATAATATGTTAACATATTAGCCTACTAATTGAAAGCGTTACAGGGAGTAACGTAACACACAGGCCACTCAAATTATAATTTTAGAGGAAACTTTCGCTGTTTGCTGTTACTGTTGTTGGTAATGCTCTGGAAGATACAATGCTAACGCGTGAGTCCAATGATAGACGTTAAAATTGACTAGTCCCTGAAAGGGACTGACATCCGTCAGTGCCATGTCCGTGTACACTTTTATTCCGACCCGGTACCACAATGTCATCTTCAAGGACACTGTGTTTGGAAGTTCTCTTTTCCGACTATAGGCCCAGATACAACTAGCGGCATGTGCAAGACTACTACTGGCATTTCACATCTGTTTTTAGTTTTAGTTTTAGTCGATGGATCAACATCACGGCACACGGGTGTAATCTATAAGTGCTCTGTTCTCCCTCCGTTCTCAAACCTGAGTCTGGAGAAACCCAGCTCAGTGCACGAACTCCGGAGCACCGACGAGGATACTGAATAAGTATTTCACATCTGTGGACAGGTGTGTGTGTGTGTGTGTGTGTGTATATATATATATATATATATATATATATATATATATATATATATATATATATATATATATATATATATATATATTTGTTTGCGCTCGCTCCTATGAACCCAAGCATAGTCCAAACACACTACTTCTAGTAGTGCTGGGCTGAATTTTGCGTGTGGGTTAGCTTTCCCCATTAACAGTGTCCCTCATTATCAGGCAAACCCACGCCGACTTCATAGGTACTTGTGTAAAAATAACTTACGTCGCTAAGTCAAGGACGAGAGTTCAACATGTTAGTCCAACTGTCAGGTGTAGGTGTTGAACCCTTACCGTCGGCATGAGCACACTGGGTGTTTAATAATACGCATTCTTATCCATTCGGCCATGCTGACCTCCGGACATGTTTATTAGAATGTAACTACGCTATGTTTCATTCCAGCCTATGTTGGCAATGTTCTCTTCACTGTTTTAGGTATGCCCAATCCGGTCATTTGAATTACAAAGTTGACTTCTTGTTCAGAAATAATGGAAAATCGTTGAACGTAAAATTGTCTAGAGAATCATCCTGGAGTTGGGATTGATCACAACGTCCTGTAAAAGAGAAAAATTTTGTACAATATTGGCAAATATTTTACATAACTTGACCCAATACCTGGAGATAAATAATAACTGAACACAAGGAAATATTAGATTTCCATCCAGTTAAGCGAAAGGGAGTTACCATAACACACATATATTGGAAAGAATTATAGAGTGTACTTTTAATGAATGTAGAGTTTTAAAAATAGTGTCGTTCCAATGTTTTTTATTTACCCTCTGCGGAGTTCATGCAAAATAAAGGGTGAATACAAAACTTCAAATGGCAATATTTTTTTATATGACAGTCACAAAGTCCCTGGGGTGAGGGGAGCTATGCTACACGATCTAACGTGGGTTCAGTTCTGTGTATTGAGTACTTGAGATTTTCGTCTAACAACCCCACCAGCCTTTAGACAACCTCCTCTGACAATCTGTCTTTCCCTGGGCTTTACCCTCTAATATATCATATCACTTGACTCAACTCTGGTCTGAAATGAACATACTAGACATTTATTATACGACCTGATGTCAAAACAATTAAAGGCAAGTAGATGTAGGCAGTAGACTACTCTCTATAATCCAGATCAGGAGGATAGGTGTACGGCTATCTTCATCGAGCCGTCCCTGTTTGAGTCACGCAGTCTGCCGTGGAAGGACTCTCAGCCGGCTGATGCAAATCCTCCTTAGGTATGGGACAGACTGGCTTAGTAACAATTCGAGGTTGGTACCCCTGTTACAGTGCAGCTCTAACCTCCTTGGACTCTATCCCACTGGGTCTAGGCTGCAGTGGTGGGCGTGTTCACCAACCAGGCGGACTTACAGTTCACTGTATCTAGAGTAGCCCTTCGTGTTCTAACCAGGTTCAGATTAATGTCAAATAAGGCACCTGGATTTATACACTTCATTGGAATTGAGTCTAAGTACATAAACTGTCTTTCCATCACAGAATCGAGTATTCGAAGTCAATAAGAGAGTCACGTTGTCTATAGTCACAGGACTCCTGTGTCTGGAGTCGAACACGTTCCCTACAGTTCAAAACATATGGCCATAAGCACTAGGTCAAGTCACTCTTTCTAGACACGATCTCGGGCCCGGCTCTGGGCCGTACTAGGCTAATGTGACGTCGGTACAAACATCTTTACCTTAAGGACTTAAGGATCACTGAGGTAAGGTGGCTCATGGGCGGGTAATGGTGGGAGGCTGACCTGTAAAACCATAGGCCCCTAGAACAGTTTCTTTTCGGGAACGATTCGTCGCTACCTAAACTCCGGGTAGCGCACGCCAATAGTCTCTTGGGTTCGTTCCATGATTCGGGTTCTCAGGCCGGGTCCACACACGTCTGGTCCACTCCATGACAGGCTCTGCACCAAAACAACCTCGTGAGAGCCATTGATAACAGCAAACAGCACATATTGAACCTAGGAGCGAGGCTCTCAGCACGAAAGAATACATTGTATATAAAATATAAATGACCCTGAACCTATCCTTATCTGCTGTACGGCAGCTCGGATTCGTCTCGTCGAGTAGACACAGCTGAGGCCCACAAGTTCCTGCAAAAGTCTCAGTCAGGTTATTCATTAACGGTTAGGCATTAGTATAACACTCAACACCCTTCTGGAGGGGATAGTCGGCCACTCCGCCGACCCTCCTTTAGGTTTCTCTCACTCCTCTGATACCGGTGTAATCATATCAGACAGTTCACCCTTCTTTAGGTTTCTCTCAGATGGGTAAGATGTACCCTCGTTCTAGTCAATGGCTTCTAGTACATGGTTCCCACCTCCATGTAGCACGGTAGTTTCCCTTTGACCATGTAGAAACGACGGACTCCGGTCAATTTCGCTACATAAGTAATGGACTGAATTTTTCGTGTGGATTAGCTTTCCTAATTAACAGTGTCTC
>JACEFZ010024227.1:0-7500 GCA_014155875.1 Cepaea nemoralis | reverse complement strand
GTTTCTCACCACTGACCTATCAGTATAGATCACTTTGTCACCTTGGTGTGTTTTACTCTCGATCAGTTGTTGCATCTCAAACCCTATGTGGCCCATTCTAGGCACTCACGGACCCAGTGTTGCTATTACATTGTGCCACTCCGTCGTGTCTTCCGGTACTTCAACTCACTCTTTTTCACGATTGATAGTCTCTAGATCACACACCTGACGTATATATATTTCTGCCTGTGCCATCCAGTACCTCGTCTTGTTTTAAGACCCTTGACCATATCCATGCCTCATGCAATGGGTGATCCCTATCTGCAGCAACTCTCAGATAGCATTTGGCTTGAAGGACCCTATGTCCATCACCATTGTTGGTAGAGTTAGGGCATGACTAATGCATTGAATTGGTGTGCCCTTTGTGCACTCCAGGATCACCCGCATGGCCGCATTCTGCATGCGCTACAATCTTTCAATCAAAGAATCTCTTTGATACTGTCCAAACTATACTCAATGGTAGAAATTATTAACTTCTGAAAGAGATTGTTAAGCATCCTCTGCTCTACCCTGGCTGTTGCCATTGCCCGCAATGCATTAAGTCCCTTACCAGCTTTCACCACCAAAGCCTCCACATGATCCTTAAAAGACATACACTTGTCAAAGGTGATATGCATGTACTTCAATTTACTCTCTTTAATAAGAGGATGTCCATTCAATATAATGCATGGGTCATTTTCCTTCACAATCCGATTATCCAGGGAGTACCATACAACCGATGCCTTGTGTGGGTTTGTAACGGCCCCTGAGTCCCTGTACCACTCCGCCACCCTGTTGAATGCCACCCGTAATTCTTTAACCAAACAGTCATTGTCCCTGCCCTCTCTGTACACCAGCACATTACCTGCAAGTGTCAAGATTCTACCAGCACCTGGTTTGTTAATAGCTGCGACTTTGCTGTTGTAGACATTAAAGAGCACATGGGACTGGCAGATCCCAGTGGCAGCCCAGGTGTATTAGTACAGAGGTCAGAGGTCCAGTGCAACCTTATGCTCATAAAGGACTGCCGCAACCCAGCTGTTAAAGCAAGGGCAGACCTCCATATCCAAAAGTGTATGTATCAACCGGTCATACCTGACCTTGTTATACTCATCATCCAGGACAAGAGCTACCTCCATTGTCTCTTGTTTATTCCGGAAGCCTTCATTGACATCACATGCAAAAGTTGCCGCATTGGCCCAGGTGTTATTCCCAGGCCCGTAACTCCCGAGCCCTTTGGGAAACAGATGACGACTTTCCAAATGTCACCGGAGCCTGCGGGCTACTATCTTTTCGAGGACTTTGCCGAAGGTGTTTTGCAGGTTTATGTATCGGTATCCATTAAGTCTGGAGTGATCCTTACCTGGCTTTGGGAGTGGGACCAGGTAGCTGTGCAACCAATCCTGGGGTATTTCTGCCTTATTCATGCTTAGGTTTAAACAAAGAGATATCTCCTCCAAGTTCCCATTCATCTATGTTACTCATATGGGTATACCTCACCACAACTGGACCAAGCGCTCTCTTCAGTATCCGTCTAATATCCTCCACCTTAACCCCACAGCCCTACTTCCTAGTGACCGTTAACAAGCCTTCTCTGATCATATTTCTAATAGCTCTCTCTCTCTCTCTCTGTCCTGCCGCATACCTACAACGGTATGCATTCGAGTATTTAGTTAAGGACCGTATATTACACGCCGTAAAGAGTATAAGGCATGTGGGCTTTTTTTCAAATTTGGCCTGAATCTGTTTTGTGCTAAAGTCTGTGATGTAAGAGCGCTAACAAATTCTGTAGGTATGAGACCAGTTTGGAATAAGTGGCCAATCTTTCCGTCACTTTAGCAAGCGAGGATTTCGGCATCGAGCCCGCGTCCTACCGTGCTCATGACATTGCCTTGGGACGTATAGTGTAAGCCTCACATTGTATATACCAATAGGCACTCGATCTGTGTTGTCGTCAGTATTTAACCGGTCGTCTTTACGCCCCAAAATATATCCTGATACATATTTCAGCCTGGTTCAACCTAGAATCTCATATCATCTATTAGAAGAAAAATAATAACAAGGCCTCGTCTCGACTGACATGCGAGCCAGTGGATGTAAGTGAAAATTAAAATCACAACATTATCGATAATATTCCTCAGCTGCATGGATCCAGGATCCCACGCCCTAGCTTATTATAAAGAGAGAAGCCCACGTTGTTATTCTTTCTAGAATGTGAATGCAAAGCGGCACAAGGTCTCGCGATAAAATCTGGCATTGCAATTAAACATTTCCTGTAGAGTGCTACAATTAGATAAGGCAGCCATGTCGTTCAACGTTGTGTGCCCATTAGAACATTCGTCAATTGTTAAGATAACTTTGATAATACATTTGGTTTAATTGATAGTTAAAATATACAGTTAGACAGGACGCTCAGCATTTTAGAACCCATTATACATTTATTGAAGTTAAACCCTTGTTTATTTGAATATGGGTTGATAAGCCTTACGGTGCTTTGAATATTTCTGACGTTAAACAATGTAGCCGGCTAGACTAGACGGTCTGCAGGCAAGCGTTCTGGCCGTTGCACTACCGTGGTCTTATGTTGACTATTTCCATTACCGATATATAAAACCACTGCCAACGTGATATCCTAATATCGTCGTTACCGTGTGCACACCGGGTGTCGCATAGGATGTTTTCTATCGTCAGTCATCTATCATCTTTATTCTTGACAAATTAATTGGTGATGGTCTTCCTTGACACTGCGCCAACCTATCAATCTGTGTACCTTTCTGAAGACCTCGATATATAAAACCCTGATTCATGCTGCCTGTCCCGTTTTCCCATCATAACATGTCCACAAAATTATCATTGCCTGACACATGCATAGTCATTATCGTGTGCCATAGCGATAAGCGTGGGCGGTCATGGCTCGCAATCTCACACCATCATTAGAACCGTGGATCAGGTTTGTGTTCATTTTGCACATTATGCCATGAGGCCAAGCGGCCCAGTATATTCATCTCTGAATATTCCACTTGGGCCGTTGTCATTAATTTGGCAAATGCCATTAAGTTATCGAGTTTTGTATCTTTTTCTCAAAACTGCCCCCAAACAAACACACAAACCAAAAACACACTAAACAAGCAAACACATTTCATTTGCATCTAATACAATGAGTGCTGCATAAATTAGACGCATGTGTGGTAAGTTACGCGTGAAGTTAACTGATCTGGTGGTTCGGTTACAATAGACAGTTTAAAAAAAACAAACTGAAGAGCTAAAATAATACACAGTTAACTTACTGGGGAACCCACCTATTCTAAAGATATCATTCAGCAATGACATCTAGCTAAACCCTTCTCCGTTACAATATATATATAAAAGCTCATGCCAACACATACGAATTGTACACCTTTATGAACTGCCACCGAAGCAGCTAGTCACAATGATGGGTTAAAAAGTTGTTGTTGTTGTTGTTTTTTTTTTTAATCTGCTCACGATTTTTAAAAAAAAAACAAATACACACACACAATACCCTAATAGCCATAATGATGGGAACATTTGTCAATAGTTAAGATACATGTTTTTTAAAGATTGGCAGTTATGTAGTTAGACTGGGCACTCTAGAATCCATTATACAGCTGTTGAAGTATTTTAAAATAGATCCCCGGGAATTTTAACTCGGTCAAAAAACACCCTCAGAAGTCGGATGTATCGGCCTAAAGGCGCAAAACTTGGCACAACGCAAAAACGTCTGTTAAAACACTCCGGGTGAACGCAGAAGAAGAGGAAGAAGAGTAGTTTCAGTATTTCTGACGTTAAACAGTGCAGCAAGGTTAGATTATGCGGTCTGCAGGCAAGCATAGTTTCGGTTCGGTTCGGTTTGGAGAAAAAATACACTTTACACCTCGTTCAACTAGTCTCAGTGGCGTTGTTATAGTTGTGGTGTTTCATGGTGCGGGATAAGCTTGTCTCGTTTTCTACGCCAGTTTTAGCTGGCTTTTCGATCTTAAAGTGTTTAGGCCTAGTTTCAAATAACACTTTATATAGACCCAACATATTTTCTACACATTCAATACCATTCAACTGACAGCGTCTATTTCGAACATGTGACAGTCTACTAACAGTGTCTAGTCATAAACATTCACATTTTACTTGTAACGTCTAGTGACTAAAGTAAACAGAACAGTTTAAACGCAACAGTTAATGTCTTTCCTCGACAGTTACTGAGACTTCGGTCAACAAGTGTTATCATTTTCATAATCATTTCGGCAAACGTGTACAATCATTGTTCGCTAGTTCACAAGGTCACTTAGTCTTTGACTATGTCGGTGGTTTTGTCTTGGTTATGCCATGTGACTAATTCACCTCTGTATTTGTTTCCTGGTTCTGCCATGTGACTAAGTCATCTCTAATTGTGTCCTGTTTCTGCCTTTTGACTAAGTCATATGTGTATTTTTCTCTTGGTTCTGCGATGTGATTAAGTCATATCTATCTTATTCCTGGTTCTCGTCGTGTGACTTAGCTCATCTCTGTATTTATGTCCTTATTCTGGCACGTGACTAAACCTATCTCCTGTATTTATCTCATTCTCTGTCCTCTTGCTCGTTTCCAGTCAAGTAGCCAGCTGTCATTAAGTTTTCAAAGTTATTTCTTTCATAACATGCCTGACACTTCCTTGCACTCTACATCTGATTTATATAATAGTTTTCAAGCGTTCCCCTGCTCCTTGAAGTACTGCTTTAATTGCTTTTCTGCCAACATGTGGTGATTTATATTTTGCTCAGAAACTTCATTTCTGCTTCCAGAAGATGTTTCCTGTCTCAGAGTGTCTAATTATTGTCCAGTTATCAGAGGCAAATTGCAACAGAACTGTAGATCAACATTATCCCTTTAAAGTGGGTAGTCTGTAGAAGCCACACTGTCTGAGTTGTAGCTGAAACAATATCGCTCCAACAGACATCTAGTCTGTCAAGGCCAGTTCGATATTATACATCATAATTATCATCATCATCATCAGCATCTTCATCATTATGATGATCATCAATAGCCAGGCTTGGCCATGGGAATTCCTTGGGGGAAAAGGGGGATTTTCTGAATAGTGTAGGGATGGGATGGGACCGGATGGGACAGGCATAAATTACCATTGGATCGGACAAAAAACATGTCCCATGGGACGGCATGGAATGGGACATACATAAATTATCACGCAATGTAAATTATGTCTCAAGGACAACCCTATAATAGCAACATATGTTTTGACAAGTTGCGTACGTGTTCATGTTTTCCCACAGATATCGATACTTAATATTGGTGCATATCCTTTACAGGAAGTAGCAGTCAACCCCAGCATTTTTTTTTGGCTGTTCGTTATTCCTGACAAGATCACGTTCAGTAGTTTGCCATTGCTTTCTGAAGGGCCGGCATCCATAACATTTCATTAAAAGAAACGTAAGGCGATGTGCTGCCAAATCACCCACAGCTGTTTCAAACGCAGGTATGCGGGATTACGAACTGCGTCCGTAATACCTTCGCCACGGAGCCGACACTTAGTGTTAAGAATACGTTAGTTGCTGATATTCCTCCATTACATCACCTGAGACTACAAGTACCATTTCACTCGGTCTACCTCTGCCTGTTCTACAGATGCTGTTTCCAGTCGCCGTGCTGTTATTCATTCTCCAATATCTCTTGTTTCATTTTATGAATAATAGTACGTTCTACTGTTTGTGTATAACTGTTTTACTTTAATTAGCCCCTCCTTTGTAACCGACGTTAGCCGTTCAAGGTATTCGTAACAGTTTCTTCTCAGAAACCACATCTCTTGTGCCTCCAAGACATCCAGATAGTATGCACAGGACCACAATGTTTGCGCTGTAATGTGGAATGTTAGCTTACACAGGAGAAAGACTTCACTTTCATATGTAAAGGTTTAGAAAAGGGTGAGAGGATCGACTTCATTGCACAGGTTTTTATCTCATATGATTCAGTATCTTATCGAAGAGAGACCTGCCTTGTTGCATAGGGCAGGAACTCCTTCACTCCAGCGACGATTCGCAGAAAGTTGCACTAGTCAACCCAATGATGAAGTATTCTATAGACCAATCAACACTCGTTGGTTGCTGTGGTTAGTATTACGCAAGCCACCTTATTTTCTCAGTCCCGCTGGATCGACCTGGTTGCCCAGATTTATATGAATATCCGAATCAGTCCAGCCGCGGATGGAATCCATTACCACCAGATTAGCAGGTGAGTGTCTAGCACTAAGCCACCGCACTTCCGGTAGACACGGTAAACTGCTAAAAATAGCTTAGTTTTCAACAAGGCCGAAACTGTTTTCGATACGCACCGCTTTCATTCTCACGGCTGATTATTACTCAAAGGTAAAATATCTAAATTTCCCGCTCACATCTGCCAAACATCATCTAACATAACAGGCGCTTCACACGCCATTACACATTTAGAGCATACACTCTATCGATGGCAGGATGTTAGTGTTGTTTAAACAGGTACATAACCCGATTCCAGGAAAACCTCCACAACCTCCCGCCATTACACTGCAACTGCTGTACATTAAGAATTTGAATATTGACTTCAGTTTACAGGTTTAAGTATACATGTAGTAAGTATAGCTGTCAACACTCGACTGTTTAAGTTAAAGATGTACATATCCGGTTTAATGTACACTATTAAGTGTACTTGGCTGTTAAAGCATCCGCAGAAAATACCGCCTTCTTTTATTACCTCAATATGATTGTCAATTAATGCCGGTGAATTAATTTGTCATGATATTTCAATGGAATAAACTATTGACCAGTAATTGATTTTTATGAATAACATTATGTATGTATAATAGTTGACCCAGCATGTGAAGACGGGTATCAGCAGACTGCGTGTAAGAACTCATTGATGGTTCAACGGGAAAGACGTCGTTTACATGCAAAGCTTTGTGGTACGTAATGCGCACGGCAAGGCGTGTGTAGCGTCCTGGTCACCCACTGCATCTGTATTCGTCTACAGTCGTCTTGACTTGCCTTGCCACTGGTTTCAGATGGACTTGAGAGAGAGAGAGAGAGAGAGAGAGAGAGAGAGAGAGAGAGAGAGAGAGAGAGAGAGAGAGAGAGAGAGAACGAACGAACGTACGTACGAACGACCGAACGGACTTTATTTTCAAAGGGTAACAAATTGGGCACGCAGGCCCGTCTTACATTCGGCCCTTCCAATCACTCATATTTCGTTCATCAGAAATGCATAATCATTCACATAGAAAAAAAAAAACATTATCAAATGAATGTTCTTAACATAAACAATGAGCATTACCATGTTATGAGATATATACCACAACCATCGACCCATCCCCCATCCAACCACACATCCCCACCCAACCACACACACACACGCCCAACCAAAAATGCCCCCCACTCCACCCCTCCCCACCCACCTCCCACACCCAACACATCCCCACCCCCTTTAAAAAAAACACATCTTCCCCAAACC